>JZKD02S2259714.1:377930-402167 GCA_000966675.3 Picea glauca
AACCAAAGTGATAGAATCCTCAATGGCCCTGCCAATCTCCTACAACGAATCTCTCTCCAAAGATGGTGCACCCCTCTTGTTGGAATCCCTCAACCGGTGCACCCTCTCTCTATCTACACGTGAAACTGATGTAGAATCCTCCTGCAACTGAGTAGATCTAGAACTAGAATGGTGTGGGAGAGTATTTCATCTCCAAGACCAAGATTGGGACAAGATAGGTGGAATCTTTCACCACCGAATCATCCTCTAGGGTTTGTTATGTCAAAACCCTCAAAACCCCCAATATTGGGCTCACTAGCTAGAAGCCGAAAATCAAAATAACATCATACATGAATGAATGAGAAGAGTCCCTTGCCTTTCCTTTAAACTTTTTGTCTCACCTTGTCCCTCCAAAGTGACTTTCATTTTATTAATATTTAATTAATTAATTAAATCACTTTAATTAATTAATTAACCTTTTTACCTTTGAAAATCTTCTTATCTCTCCTTGTGGCTTCCCTGGCCACTAAAAGTCACTTCTAGCCATCCCATCCTATAGTGTTGCTCCTCCCGATTCTAATGAGCTATTACACTGAGAGGTTCCTCCAAGTAATGTACCCAAAATGCCCTATTCAGTGATTTTAATTAACTTATAGCTCAAAATAGTCAAAATCATGGAAATCGTCGGAATGGAATGAAACCAAATCCAACCTGTGCGGAATGGCTCATGATGATGGAATATTATGATAAATGCCAGCTGGACCCCACAATGCCTCTCAAGTACCCTTGTATTCGCTATAACATCCATCTGGCTACTCTGGTCATCATAAGTCTCTGCCCTGTGATGATGTCCCAAAGTGGGGACATTACAGTTGTCCCAACCTCTTCTTGTCTCAAGGATGGTCCCCGAACCAATTTGGTCTTCAAGGAAATCAAAAGTAAAGGATAAATTTTGTCTTCATCAGGAAGAGTTTTAACAGTTCTGAGCATTGTTGTGGATCTTGGAGTACTGGATCTAACTGCTCTTTCAATGACACAATGATGTGTCCAAAATGAGTATCGTTTTGTGCTTAAGACTCCAACTCTTGTTGAGTTGTTGTCCCTATTATGAGTGGAACTTCTTGGGTTCCGTCCTGAACCAACAAAACCTCAATGAGAATCTTTGGCCTTAGAGACCGAGGAACTGAGAGTAGGACTTGTGGGAGTTGGGTGAGTTATGGAATTGTTGGTTGTTGTCTCTCCATAGAGGGAAGAGTGATTGAAGTGGACACAACTAGAACATTTGACTGTCTCGACATGGTACCAACTGATAGGATAAGATCTCTGAATTTCCCAAGGTTTTCTAGGATGTCTAGTTGCATGGGTTCTGGTGATTTCGGTGGCGGTGTGATTGTGGTAGTGGGTATTTCTCTACAATTATAGTGAATTATTCATTAGTATCTAGCTTGGTGTCATCAACTATATTAATAATATTTTGGTCAGCACGAGTGGTTGCTCTACTGCAAGGTAGAGCACTAGATATGGGATGAGGGTTTATGACTTTGGCTAGGTTGATTGCAAAGGAAATGTCAGTTCTAGGTGTTTTAGTAGGAACCTTACCTATAAAGGAAACAACTAAAATATCATTGACGACCTTACTTGAGAGTATCACCTCATTTGGATGCTTTGGAAATATTGGTAAGGTCCTTTTGGGACACTACATCGGGTGTTCTTCCTCTTATTTTGAATCTGATGGTGTTTAAGACTTCGATGAAACATCTAATTTTCCCGAACTCAACACTGCTTCCTCTACCGAACTATTAATATTCAACAACTCTGGAAACAATAGGTAATTCATTCTTGACTTGCAGAAGTTGCATTCGACCCCTGACCAAGACATAACCTGTTTGTCAAAAATTTCTTCGTCTAGATAGAAAAGTAGCGACCTCGTGTGGAAATCAGAGGGATTTGTGTGGCTTGGCCAGAAAAAAGTGCGATGGTGATTCAAGGTGAATGAGATATTTCTTGTATTTAGGTTCAAAATTTCACGTGGTATGAACATCCTTTGGGTGGAATCAATCAAATGATTGTACCACTTTAGAAAAATAACATTATTGAATTCCATATTCTCAGAATATGACCTTGCATGCCAAGGTTCAAACATCTTTGCAAGGCACCCCTTAATTGGAGATGCTAGTTGTCTTCCCTTGGGTGGCTGCCACTTCAACATTGTAAAATCTAGAAGAAGATACCCATATGTGAAGGTTCCACCCTTCTCCTAAACTTCCTCATAATCAATGAGGAATTCCTCCAACATGTAACTACACTAGTTAAAGACTGCACCATTTGCACAAAAATCTACCACTGACAGGGAATCCAATGTGCATTTTCCCTTGTAGTTTGAGCACATGAACTTGTTGGAGATTACATAGTAGGTTGTTCTCACTGTTTCTAGGAGAATTGGCTCAATTTGTACTGTGAGACCCCCTCGCTGGGTATGAAATTTTTCATACAAACTGATTTCACCCTTCTTTTTTCCGTGCTTGCTCAGCCCTTGGAACCATTTAGATAAATCCTCAGCTTCCAATGATGGTCCTATGAGATGATGGATATCCTTTGTGTGGATGGGATATCTCATGTCAAGCCATAATCTCTTGCCGTGCACTCTACTTATCAGGAACTTAGTGCATCGTGCAATCTCACCAGTGGTCCCAAACACTGGTAAATCCTTGAGGTGCATGATAGTTGAGTTGAATAGGTTAATAATGTCGGACTTTGGGAAAAATTTAACTTCCCCTATTGGCTTGGAACACAATTCCCAGAACACAACAATATTCATCTGTGGGAATAACGCCACATCCATCAGATTGAGGTTGAGGAGTTTCGCTTGCTCGACCTTCTCTTTGACATTTACCAACACCTTGATTCTAGGATCGTAGGGTTCATCTAGGATTATGGGGTAAACTGGTAATATCTCATAAATGATATAGTAATTAAGTCAGTGACACAACCTATGTCCAGGACATCTGATGAGACCGATAACGGGGTAAAATATCTGAACGAATCATGAATTTAATGGGTGGCTTGACCAACACATGGCCGACATGAGGGACTTATCGTTTTAATCATGACATGGATATCCACAACATCCACGTGTATAGGGACTTTTAAGAATTCATGGTACATTCTAACATATTTTGTCACTTAACATAATGGGTGCGACTGGATGTGGTGTGATTGACACTTAGTCATTAATATGTTTCAGATTCACTCCCCCCCCGACCACAATGTGGTTCTCCAACATATTTATGTGGATCATTGAGTGAAACGGTGACTCATCTGACAATGTGTTTTTGAGTAAGAATTTTTTAAAAGACCCAACAATTAGATTGAGAAAACATATGTTGTGGTGCCATTGAGCACACTCCAACGTTGTTACATCTACTAAAAAAATTTACTACAGACAAGCAAAGTCTAACTACTATACAAGCTCCCTTGGATTGGAGCAAAAATCCCTCCGTTAAGTGTGGGAAATTTATAGCTTCGGGCGTGTGCCATTCACCCAACCTGTTCAAAGGATACCATCCAGTTGTGCTATCTTGACTGCAACAAACTGTTGAATTTCAGCAACTAGGGTTGGACATTATCAATGCATGTGAAACTTTCCTGGATGTTTCTAATAATGACTATCATAGAGGATTACCTTCTCCCCTTGTGAAAACCTCTTGGACTTAACATGTCTCTCATGCCAAGATTTCTGCCTATATTTTTCCACTGATTGATGAAAATCGGCTAAGAATATTGCTTCCTCAAGTTCCTTCAATTTTGCAATCCATTGCGCAAATGGTTCATCATCTGTCATATGTGTAGCCTTTGTTATATAGAGACTAGGGGTGATCAACTCCGCAGGTAAAAAAAATTCCTTACCATAAACCAACTGAAATGGGGTATACTTGTGCAACTTCTTTGTGGTAGTCCTATAAGCCCATAAGACTGTTGGAACTCTATCATCCTAGTCCTCCCTATTTTCACAGCACACCTTCGTCAATCCTCTTTCCAAAATCTTTTTGAATGCCTCCACTGTCCCATTAGCTTGTGGATGATAAAGACTGCTCTTATTGTGTTGGATGAGGAATTATGTCGAAAATGTTGCGATTGTGTTGCTGAAGTGAATAACTTGATCACTGGTCAGGCTCCTAGGACATCCAAACTGGGAAATAATGTTCTCAAATATGAATCTAGTATCTGTATCTGTTGAACAATCCTGAAATTCATCTACTTCATTCCACCGCATGAGATAGTATGTTGCAGTGATGATATATCTAGCCTTTGAATGCTTGGTAGGTGGATTAATTGGTCCAACAAAGTAAACAACCCACTTCTCAAAGGATTACAGTTCTCTAACTGGTTGAAGAGGTAATTCATCTCTGTGTGATGGCTTCCCTACTCACTGAAATTTTTTGCAAGATCTATCATAAGATTTAGCACCCTTGAATAACATTGGCCACCATAACCCAGCTTGAAGTACCTTATGTGTTGTAGCTTTCCCTCCAACATGTCCTCCGACAACTCCATGGTGGCATTCCCATGGGATATATTGCCTCTCATGGGTTAGGACACACCTATTGAGGGTGTTATCTAGTCCCATCCTATAAAGTTGTCCCACACTCATTTGGTAGTCTACTGCTCGGACCACCAGGTGTCGTTTCTGGGTTGCAGAATAATTGAACAGGTAGGTCCTTGAGCTGAGGAAGGAAACAATGTCTTGAAGATACTTTGGGATGGCTTCAATCCGGAATATGTACGCATCGAGGATATGGTCTTCTACTTCTCCTCCACTTTCCCCTGATTCCAGCCTAGATAAGTGGTCCAGACCTACATTACATCTTCTAGGCTTGACAATTACCTCGAATGAAAACTCTTGAAAGAGTAAGAGCCATCTGCAAATCCTTTCCTCAAGGATGACTTATTAACTAGGTACTTCAACGCATAATGGCCTGTAAAAAACTTAAAACGAGAGCCTAGTAAATAATGTCTAAATTTTTGCAATGCATAAATCGTAGCTAGACCTTCCCTTTCAGTTGTTGTGTAGTTGTGTTTGGCTTGAAAAATTTTCATGCTAGCAAAGTAGATAGGGTGGTCCATATTCCCTTCTCCTGGTTGCACCAAAATGGCTCCTAGGGTAATACCTGATGTGTCCATGTGTACATGGAATTCAATCTCTTAGTTGGGGTATATAAGAGTGGGTGCAATATTGAGCTTTTCCTTGAGGATATCAAATGCCTTGTCACATTCAACTGTCCACTAAAATTCTTCAGGCTTCTTTAGTAGTTTCTCTAGTGGTGTGGTGATACTTTCAAATCTTATGATGAACCTACGATATTATCCTGTATTCCCAAGCATCAAGCGCAATTGTTTATCACTTGTAGATGGATGTATGTTTAGGATAACCACAACTTTAGCTGGGTCCACCAAGACTTCTTCCCAGAAAACAATGTGGCCTAGCAGGTTCTCGTGCGATATGAAAAAAAAACTCATCCTCAATTTCAAAGATATATGTAATTCACACAATATATCAAACATCAACCGTAGCATCCCTACATTCTCCTTCAACAAACTGTATATATTCTAATCATCCATGTAGACTTCTAGAAACTTGTGAGTGAAGTCATGAAATGTTTCTATAATGATCCTAGAGAAGCATGTTGGGGCATTCTTTAAGCCAAAAGGCATTACATTGTACGTGAATTACCCCCACTTAGTTATGAATGTGGTATTCTTCTTGTCTTATTCTAACATTGTGACTTGGTGATACCCCGAGACTCCATCTGTAAATGAATACGATTCTTTCCCTAAAACTTGATCTAACACCTCATCGTTGAAGGGTGTCGAAAACCAATCATGCACACATGAAAAATTCAGACTTCTACAGTCGACATAGAACCAAATGTCTTCTATATCCTTCTTTCTTTATATTACAATGGGGGTAACCCACTCTTCTTCTTCAACATGAAAGATCAATCCCACTACAAGCATTTTGTCCACTTCCTTCTTGACCTTCTCTTTTACGTTGGGATTGAGACGATACATTTTGTGCTTCATGGGTTTTGAGTTAGGTTTTAGATTGATCTTCATCTCCCCCATGGTTCCTTTTATGCCTTTCAATTTTGAGAAGTTTTTGGGAATAAGTCCTCATATTCCTGCAACAAGATCTGGACTTCATTCATGGTTTTCCCATCCCAGTAATCTCCCATGGAAGCTATATTAGGATGCTCTTCACTCCCTATATTTAATTTCCGCAACTTCAGTGTATGGTTATAGGAGCTATAGGTATGACTGGGTATAGTGTCATAGATTTATCTAGTACCTTCAATTTCTTTTATATTTAGGTTTCTAAGTTCTTCTAATTCATTGGATTCTTCCAGGCCTTTATCAATTTTACAAAAAGATAAAGGTATTCTGATAGGGTTGTGGCCTAGATTGGACTGAATCAAATGGACATGATCAAAACATACTATTGGGATTGATCTTTGTTTACAAATGTCAGTTAATAACCTCTCCCAAATTCTTTGAAGTACTAATTGAAGGTCAGGGAACTTACTAGTGAAGGAGAAATCTCTGCAAAAATGGTTTTTTAAGGTCCGCCAACAACTTGTTTGTCTTCTAGTCTCTTCATGTGTGTACCAGGATTTTTGGATCACACCTAGTGAGTGGAAAAATGGATAAACCCATAGCTGACAGGTTATTTCCACAACTTTCCATTGCTTTAATAAGTTCTCAAGATTCACTATGGGGTTAGAATTCCCATCAAACATTTGCATACCTTGAAAAACCACGCTCATATATTATTTCAACTGATCATTACTGAGGAATATGAATCAAATAGATCTCTTTGCATCCTCCCAATATAGAATCAAGGGTCTGTGAGTGGCCCACCATCTAGCTAGGGTATCCTTCAAGGCTATATTAAAAACATATATTCTTTGATCTGGAGTACCATCATATTTTGGGTGATTCCTTATCTCGGTTCCAATCCATCTCGTTGCCCTGATAGTTGCACAACATCTTGAGAATATTTCGTATGAACCTTGCTGCCAACTTTCAAAATCAAGTTATGAGTCCTCATCGGTTGAATTTATGCTCCTCCAACTTATATATCCATATATAGTGGGGTTAATATAATCCGGCCTCATCCCTGTATTTATGGCGTATAACTGGTCAATAAATTCTGACTCCATGTTATTATCCACTTGCTAAGTATATCTAGGCCCCAACTATGGATCTAAGGGATGGAATACCTTTATTCCATCCACCTCAAAAGTCATGGTGTCCCTCTTTAAGTCAATGAAAACATAATTTTCATATGCTCAGTCAATTCCTAATAAGGCAGGGTAGGGGTATTTGTCTCCCATGATTTCAATCACTTCAAAATCAATTGTTGTTTTAACTGCCGCAAGATCTACCTCCACATTTTCCAGCCTCCCTATTGGGAAAATGAAGTATTGGTTTTCCATTCTTAGTTGGATGGGGGAATACACTAACTGAGGTTTACCTAGAGCCTCCCAAGTCTTTTTGGGTTATATATTGACATTTGATCCCAAGTCCAACATGAAGTATTTAATATCAAAGTCATCTAACTAGGGTTCCAACCTAAATTCTTTTCTAGTTCACACCTTCATTCTTTGTATTCTCTGTGTATTCTTCTCAAGGAGGTTGGTGGTTACAATGGTTTATGGAGTTCCCTCATCTCCCAGGACTAGGTATATGTTGTTCTGCAACTTCTCGGCAAGTCAATCATCTCCCAGGATCTCAGAGAATAATTAAAACCATAGGTTAATTAAATTATGGGACTTCTCAAGGTGTCTTCTTGAGTTTACAGGATTCCTGGGTATAGGTGGTGAGGTAGGAGCTTGAGAAATATTGTGTTGAAGGATGAATTTAGGAGGATTTTCCACTATTTTTGGAGTAGAGATACCTTTAAATATTTCTATTGCATCTTTGAAAAATAGTTTAGGGTGTTACACATTATTTTGGTCACCCTGATGATGATTACATAAACATGTGTTCAAGTTCCCAATATAATCTTTTGCCTGAGAAAAACAACCTCTTTCCACCCTTGCAAGATGAATTTTTAGAAGGCTGCCACAGGCTGCTCCTTTTACACAGTGTGGAAATCCCTGATTTCCGCATGCTTCACTATAGCCATCCTGCGGGATTTCCACAGGCTGCTATATAGGTAGGTCATAGAGGCACTTTAAAAATAAAAGAGTAAAGAAGTTCTAGCAGCTTCTAGAAGTGGAATCTTCTGGAAATATGAGGTGGCGTCCATATGGTTACGATCCTATTGATTTCTCTGATTTGATGGGATCATCCTCATCTCTTTAACCACTTCAGATTCTCCTATATAATGACAGGCTTCTCATGGGAAAGGTTAGAGGTACAAACATAAAGAAGCATAGAGACTGAAGAAAAGAATAGGCTGAAGACTGTGTGAAGAATCCTATTTCAAGAAATGCTTGAAGTCTCCATTCATCCATCAAGCTTTTGAGAGAAATCTTCATGCAAATGTCGGAACAGATGTATGTGTGTGTCAGAACAAAGGGCCACTGAAAGGAAACTTGTGACATCAAAGTGATTCGGTTGTATCTTCTACCTTTCATTAATATAATACACTAGCACGTCTCTTTCCCATAAAATGATTGACATTTTATTACATGATTCCTTGATCAGATGTTTAGGCTGTTGTTGAATTTCACCATTTTTACTTTCACGTTGGTTGATTTGTGTTATTACAGATCTGATCTCATAGGAACATCAGAGTAAGGCAGGATCAACAAAGACATAAGGAAGCGATTCATAAGGTATGCTATCTATAGCTTCTTTGGTAGTTAAAATCAATGATTGAAACCTAGGAAAAGCATCATGTTCCGTCTTGTTTTGTTACAGATCGAGGTGGATCTAGGGGGATTAGTTCATTTATACATCTACCAATCTACCCATTAACAAAGGGTCACACTTGTCATCCTTGGGGGATACTTTCTGAATATTGGGCTAACTTTCTGCATCTGCCCCAGTTTTTTCTCCTCCCCGAGTGATGATGTTGATTTTGGGTATCCTCCCTTCGACTTCCCTCCTAGGTTCTGAGCCTATGAATTTATCTTTGCTTTGACGAACTCGGTCCTCCCACTTCATGATCAAGTCTGGGAAATCTTTGGTTGCGTGAACATTAGTTCTATAGTGTGAACACCATGATCATCTCAGGTAAGGAAAATTTATGTCCAGGTTTCCTTGTTCATCGAAATTGTAAAATCATCTTGGTCCTCTTCCTCCATTCCTCCCTCCTCTAAATCCACCTCCACCCCACCCCCAACCCCTTTTGGGTCCTTGGGGTGTTTCGTTTACCCTAAATGAAATATGATCAAGTCTATCAAAAAACTCATCTAATGCTCTACAATGGTTTATATCATGCATTGTAGACACACATAATTCACAATGTATTGTGTTAGGAGAAGGTGTGTACCTTTTTAGGATGGGGAAATTGCTTGGTGCATACCCGTGAGTCCGACATATTTCACAGTAATCAGTTGTGTGGGTTGTTTCAGTGCTTGGAAAAGAATGGTATTGAATCAGTTCCTGGAATGGTGGAGCTGCAGATACTTTCAGAAATTCTCCCATTGGTACTGTAGGAGGGGAGCCATTGGGTTGTGTGGAGATTCCATTCCCGTCATCCGTGGACACTCATTTTCTAGATGCCCTTCTGTATAGAACCCTATGCACCAAACTTGAGGTCATCCTGGTATGGATAGAGTTAATTCCTAGATCTTCTTCATGAGTGTCGATATTTTCTCTGGAGTTGTGACAGTTTTGGATCTACTTGAGGTACGGTTACCCTCAAACTCCTTAGGTATCCTGTCATGGCTTCAATATTCATTGATTGTTCCAAAGGATATATCAAGGTGTCTATCCTATGTTATGTTAGGGGGATTCATATCAAGGGTAGTATCCCTTGGATGTACCATTCCCTCTGATGGTATTCATGAATTGGATGCACTAATATCCTAATAGTGTCCTTAAAATTATTACTATACTCCCATATAGAATCACCCTCTCTCTGGTGAATCTCCTACAACTCAGAGAGACCTTGTTGCTCTGACTTAGGTATCTTGAATTCGAGGATGAATTTATGACACAGTTGGTCAAGGGTAAAGGATTTCCCTTGAAACCTAGGCTCAATATACTTCATGTACCAGTTGAGGGCGTGACCCCTCAAAGTAGTCTGGAATTACATTAACTTGTTCGCGTCTAGAGTCCCTCTGAACCTCCAAATGGCCTCACATAGAAACCAGTGTTGTTCTACATCCTCGTCTCCTTTTCCCCGTAACTTTGGGTATCGGGATATTGAGCCTCACATGTTTCCAACCATTCTGGGTCTTACTGTTCCTACCAAAATGAATCATAATGGCCTCAGTTGTGATCTTCCAAGAGACCCTAATATCCCTCCATTGTTCACACTTGTGGATTTCGATAGATTGAATGAATTTGATGGAACAAAAATTGCATGAGTATGCAATACAGAGCTTACCAAGGGTATAGAGGGATCCTGGGGGATGAGCGACTCGAGGCTGGTTCCATTGACTTCTATGCAAGTTTATTTGATCTGGGGGGTCTCGTTTTCTTTCTTTGGAGCATCTTTCTCAGCCTCATTCCCAACTCCTCCTGAGATCGGGACTAAATATTCTCTGTCTTTCGCAAGATCTAGACCTTTTTCATCTTCCCTTGATTCTACACACTCCTCTTCTCATCCACTCACCCAGGGACTTCTTTCTCTCTGTTCTTCTCTTTCCTGCAATATTAGACTAACCAGTCTTTCTTGTCTTTTCAAATTCCACAACTCTTTCGTCTTTCTTTCATTCATTTCTCTTGGTTCGATTTGTTTTCACAACACGTCAGGCTGCTTCATTTCTTTCTTTACCTTTCCCTACTACCATTCATCAACTATGATGGATCTCCTCATGGATATCTCACTTCTTGCACTCTTATCTTTTTGATCCCCCATCTGTTAAAGAACTTTTTCCCCTTCTTAGGTCATGAACCTACCCCAATATGTCCCCACCCTAAGCGCAAGTGTTTATGCTCCATCTCAATCGAGGGAACAATTAGCATCCCCTCTTCCATCAAGAAGAATTTGATCCATAAGGGAATTCCCCTCAACAGTATTTCACGCGCACATTTCTTGAATATCACTTTTTCTTGTGAAAACGATTGATGATTCTCTACTGCAAACTCAATTATATAACCCTCCAGATAAATCCATTGCATGAGTAATTTGGTGATCTAGTTGATGGAGCTCTTCTAGATTCTTTGTATCCCAAGTACATATTTTCTTGGCATGTTCTTTAAACTATAGAGCTTCTTGTAGCTGATCTACCCAATGGAACAACTCTTCTGGGAATTTTACCCAGAAGATCTCATACTGGTCGTTCGATCTTTCTAAGTAGAAGACAAAATCTCTTGTGTTTTTCAAGTTAAAATTTCATAACTCCATTGCTTCCATATGAATGCATCACACTTGCATTTCCACCACTGTTGAACTTCAGATCTGTGGATCCGAGGAAGAATCCTCCTTACAGGTTCCCTTTAAAGAAAAGGTCCCAACAATAGAACCATTTTGTTGGTGCAAAGTTGTCAGACCAAGGTCCTCTTTAGGTTACCAACAAAATGGTACCGATGTGATCTAGTGCGCTAGCATTTTCATCTCCCCGGAAGGGAAGATGTCTCACCCGATGTGCGATCGAGACAAGAAGATTATGGAAGGGTAAGATTAATGCTTATTCATATCTACAAGTTATCAAGATTAATACCATTCTTTCACAAGATAGATTAACCATATTATAGTCTTTAACACCTCATAACCTAGGATAGAAGAACAAAGTTGCACAAAACATCATAAATAAATATAGAAGCATCATGCATAATAGACATAACATAATATCATTCCATGGAAACAAAAATCATGATATAAAAAGGTCTTCTTTTGAATTTTATCCCCATCGATATTTTATTATATCAGAGTCCTTACTCAAAATACATATGTAGCTTATCTCAGAAATATACAAATTCATGCCAGAGAGAATTAACAAGTACATCTCATGATAGTACAAGACTAGATCATCTTCTCTCTAGTCTCTTTCCCTTACTACCTCTACTGTAATACACATATAGTTTCCCTTATATTCCCAATCTGTAATAGAACCCGTTCTCACTACCCAACCCAATTACAATCCTATTCTTTCATTATATATTACAATCCCTTCTTAATGATTGAGAGCCCACAATATCTCTCCTCTTCTTGATTCTATTTAAACTTCTCCTCCTAAAACTGATTGTACGCCGACCTATAACACTTTTCTATTCCAGTGCCTTTCTATTGTGTGATCTTTTGCTCAACCTTATTTTCCTACCTTTTCTTGGTTTTCTGGCTCCATGGTAGCTTGCACAACTTTTATTTATCAAAACGAAGGGCCCAACATGTATAAAAATGAGTATTTTTAGCTTTGGAGTGATGAGAAAAAGGGGAAATGAAGTCTACAGAGGGAATGGAAGGCCATCAAAGCAAGGTGCATGGAGTGTGGAAAAATTTGCTATAACACTTTATTCCCAAAATCTCTTAAATGATTAATAATTGGTTTATATCCATTGAATGCTTCATAAGGAGTTTTATGCTCTAAAAACTTGGTTGGACTTATATACTTTAAATGCACAATTATACTTATAGCTTCATCCCACAAAACATTAGAGATATTTTTACCTTTAAGCATGCTTCTAGCACACTCTACTACGGTTTTGTTCTTCCTCCCAGGAACACCATTTTTTAGGGGTATGTGGAATTGTGTGTTATTTCTGAATTCCATTGACTTTGTAGTACTTTAAGAATTCTCTTGAAGTGTATTCTCTATAAGGATCTTGATATGTTTACCTCTTTGATTTTCAACCATATTTTTAACCTCTTTGAAATATTCAAAAACATCACTTTTATTTCTTAAGAAATAGACCCATGTGAACCCGGTTCAATCATCAATGAATACAAGAAAATAATAAGCTCCTCGAAGTGTTTTGGTTTGCATTGGCCCACACACATAAGTATGCACTAATTCAAGAAAATATATTTTCCATTTATTTGTCCACATTAGAAATTCATTCTTATGTTTTTTTCCTAGTGCACAACCATCACGTTCAACATGCTCATTCTTATAAAGTGGAAGACCTTTCACCATATATTTTATTTGAAGTAAAAATAGATCTTTGATATTTAAATGTCCATACTTTAAGTGCCAAAGTTCTTTTATATGACCCCAAGGGGAGAATATATGTGGTTAAATGTATATGATATGATCCCAAGGGGGGAAATATATAGGGATAAATGTACATTTAATGTGTAAATGTATAGGTAATAGGGTCGGCCTAATAGTAAAGGGGCCGCATGTGTAGGTGTGAATAGGAATATATAGAGATCATGTACTCATTATTGAGGACATGTGAATTATGATGTATAAATGTAATTAGGTATTTGGAGGAGGTTCTCATATTCTTTAAGGAGTTTTTTTGTAAGTCATTTCTCTCTTATGTTACTGAAGATTCTTCCAAGTATAGTATCCCACTTTGTTCTTTTTTTTTTAATGGTTAATGATACTTCACATGTGTATACAAAAGGCCTTGGGAGATATGTAATTTGTGATTTGGGTGTAGAAAAAGACTAGTTTTTTTTGTGTAGGCTTGTGCCTGTAAGAATAAATGATAAAACAATTCTAAGCACATAGCAGATTTGGCAAATGATGGAAGAAGTTTTCTTCATCCTACATTATAAACAATAATGGAATCTAAAGGCTAGAGTCATTCAAGCTAGCCAATTGTAAGATCATAATGAGTTAAGGGTACAACTTCCTTGAACCATAGAGGTTGCAAGTCTATCATAATTATATTCCAAGAATTTGAGAAGAAATCAAGATTGCAATAGTAATCTACAACCCCTGATGATTTTTAAAACTTGATAACAGAGTATTATTTTTAGCAACCATTGTAATGATTATTTGTAATAATGATAGAAAAAAATCAAAACAAATTTCATAAAACCATTTCTTATATATATATATATATATATATATATATATATATATATATATATATATATATAATTGAAACTTTCATCTCATATAATTGACATCGTCTATTGGCTGAATGAAAAACAATGAGGATAAAAATAGACAAACAATTAGTTAGTATGAAGAAATTTATAGTCATATTGCAAATTCAATCTTACTATAATGCCTACTGGTATTATCTGCATATCCAAAATTACCATGAAAATCCATATTATCATATCACATATCACTTAGCTCAAACTTCATATGGGATGCAGGGTTTATTATTCTCATATATGTAATACAAAATGAATTTTGGATGGAATAATGGTGCCATATAGAAATACATACTCACTAAACAAATAATCTAATCAATCTGCATGTTTTCAAGGGGGTTTTATTTGTTTTAAAGCAAATGAATCTTAAAGAGGGGTTGTTGAAAGAAGGAACAACATGATGATTTCAATCGATTTCTTGGAATGTTTTAATATAGGAAACTAAAATGATAACTAAAATTTTGCAAGGATAATTATTCACATAGACTATATAAAAATTTCAGAGCTCATAACTTGTATGTGATATGACAAAATCATGTGTACTTTACTCAAGTTGAATAACCTAACAATACTATGTTTTTCAACACATGGTTCAAACAATTTGATTTTCAACACAAGGTATTGTTGGGCATGTAGATACATAACCAAGCGGTATTAAATAAAACAAAACAATAAAATAATAGTTGTATAACTAACATCAATAAAATTGAATTAACCTATACTCATAATCATATTTAGCTTGCAAATTATTTAAAAATTAAATAAACTACATAAATTATATGATTTGAGAATAGACCACAATATTCTTATTAACACACACACATTAAACACAACAAGATAATTCTAATGAATTAAATCAAAGTTGTCCTAATTGGATGAAGATTTACTTTCAAATATTGGATGTGATCCCAAACTTTTTGAGAATATATATATATATATATATATATATATATATTTCTAATGAATTAATTCAAAGTTTATGAAATATAATGAATATTTATTGTCGAATTCTAAATGTGAGCTTAACCTTCTGTCAATTGGTCAAAAACCTTGCATCAACTTGTTGATTTTCAATTGATCCACCGGTTGACCTTCCTACAATTCCTTTCTGTACTCTCCTTCTCGAATGACCTCCAAGCCACAATGGGGTTGTATGAAGAATAGTTACTAGAAACAATTGAAGGTTGAAGTTGTCATGCTTGAGAAAAGTTCCCAATTCTCTATAACTTCCACTAAATCAAAATCACAACAAAATAAATCAAAAGTAATTTTGACATAATGATGACCAACATTAGGGTGCAAAAAAGTCATGTTTTCCTAAGCCCAAGCCCTTTTTTATAGTATTTGTGGTTTATGCCACTTGTCCAACCCATACATAATTATATTTTACTAATTACTTTTTATTTTAATAGTCACACTTCCACGTGTCACTCATTTTCATAAGTGCAAATGAAATTACACATTTAAAAATTATAAATGTTGAATTTTACTCACCCAACTCCTACAACTCCTACTTTTACTCCCCAGTGTTCCCTTGATATTCTCATGGTTTCCTATATTAGTTTTGCATTAGTAATTACTTGTCATATTCATTTACTAGTTCACTTTAGAATCACACCTTTTTATCTCACAATTCAAATAGAATTTGAATTATAAATCCTATTTCTTTTCCATAATTTATGAGCGCACTTGAAATTGATAATTTGATGCACACTTTTAATTATATGCTTCCTTATTAGTATTTATATTTCAATTAGATATTCATCATATTATGAATAATTATTCTCTATTTACATTTATCTTAAGATAATATTTTGATTACTTTTTTGTAATATAAAGTATACTAGAAGAGTAATGAAATGCATATTTAACAATTTTCTTTAAACTCTTTTCAATGTAACTTTTCAATTCATTATCAATTTATGAAAAAAAAATAATGATACCAAGGGTGCCATGTATCTCATGCCATTGAATATTTACCTTAATGTGTTTCYAAGGGTGTCATGATTGCATGCTTTTCAAATACTTGAATTCTCTTGATGGGGAAATGGTGCAACAATGGAGATGCTATTAACTTATATTCATTGGCCTTTATTGAGAGATTAAAAATCAATGAAAAATAAGGTTTTCACCTTATTACACACCCTTCAGCTAATCCTTGTGAGTGACTCAATCCATGGCCTACCCTCACAACACCATTCAACCTCAGAGTGAAAGTGTTATTTAACTTTTCAACTAGGGACACTGAAGGAGTGCTAACAGGTGGAAATGGGGATGCTACTCCACCTCTCCTAATGGTACTAGGAATGCCTCCATACAACCCAATTACCCATGTGTGGATCAATCGACAAACATGTTCCTTGTGCCTACAGACTACAATCAATGCATTAATATTTTTCATATTTCAAATCAAACTATAACATATTCCAATAATACATATTGTTTCCTAAATCAATCCAAAGTCCAATAACATGTTGTTGCACTCCCACGTTAATGCATCCTTGCATTTTTCTATCAAATTGGGGAAACAGGTCAACAATATCTGCAAAATAATGTATCGATATTTTTATTTCAATTTATCCCAATCATAACAATCAATATCATCAATTATGTTAGGTAAATGCATATTTAATTTATTTAAGACATCATATTAACTTATCATTAATCATTCAATCCTCATCACTTTTAACTCAATCAGATAGTAAAAACTTAATGTTTCATCATCACAATATCAAACAAATAACTAATTCATTGGTAAACAAATCCCCTCAAATGATAAATCCTAATTTGTCTCCATAGTAAAACAAAATGGGGCATTACATGCTCAACCAGAATGTTTTGTAAAGTGGGGACAATAATATCCTGTATGCAAGTTAAAGAAGGCACTATATGGTCTCAAACAATATCTAAGATCATGGTATATAAAAATTGATTACTTATTCTTCCAGCAAGGATTCATAAAAGATAGAGTGATCTAAATATTTATATCAAGAAAGATGAACATGGAAATGTTTCTTTAATTTAATTATATGTTGATGATTTAATCATAATAGGAAGTGCTTCAAGTTTGATTAATGAAATCAAAGACAACTATCACAAGAATATGAAATGAAGAATATTGAAAATACACATTACTATTTAATCATTGAGGTACGAAAGGAAGATCGTAAAACTTTAATCACTCAAAGTAAGTATGAAAATGAACTTATCAAAAAATTCAATATGAAGGACTGCAAACAAGTGTCTACTCCATTACAAAGGAATGCTAATATTTACATCGATGATAATACAAAAAAATTAAATGGTACTTTGTATAGATAGTCGGTGGGAAGTTTAAATTACCTAACCACAACAAGATGTGATATTTCATACTTAGTTAGAATACTTAGTTAATTCATGGCTAAGACACATGCCAACCATTGGAAAGATTCCAAGAGAGTCATTCGATACCTAAAAGGAACTGTTGATTTTGGTATTGAATACACTAATCAGTTGAATGTTGAGTTCACAAGTTATTCATATTTTGATTGGATAGGTGATATAGATTCAATATAAAATCAACCACTAGATATGCATTCAATATAGGATCTGATATTGTGTCTTTGAGCAATAAGAATCAACCAACTGTTTGATTTTCCTTTACTAAAGATGAGTATAAATATTTTTTCTTTGTTGCATGTGAAACAATTGAATACACTAATCAGTTGAATGTTGAGTTCACAAGTTATTCATATTTTGATTGGATAGGTGATCTAGATTCAATAGAAAATCAACCACTCGATATGCATTCAATATAGGATGTGGGATTGTGTCTTTGAGCAATAAGAATCAACCAATTGTTTGATTGTCCTTTACTAAAGATGAGTATAAATCATTTTACAGTGTTGCATGTGAAACAATTTGGCTAAGGTGCATTCTTGAAGACATGGGAGAAAGGAAAATAGTACCTACAAATATCAAGTGTGAGAATCAAAGTTCAATGAAATTGATAAATAATCCAATTTATCATGCAAGCTCAAAACACATTAAAACTCAACATCATTTTGTAAGGGAAAATATTTAATCAAAATAAATTGAATTGATTTACCGTAACACTAATAATAATATGGTTGATATATTCACTAAGCCATTGGGAAAGAAAAAAATTGTAATATGTAGAGATATGCTAGGTATCTAAGGGGTAATGTTAGAAATAAATGAAGAAACATAATTTCTTGCATATTACAGTGTCAAAATGTTTTGAGGTTGGCATATAATTGATAAAGTCAAACAATGACAACATAGTGTAGATAGATAATTGATTCTAAGTCTGGCTTCAAGAATACCCAGTTAAACAGTTATGTGTCCAATTCAAATTCGGTTTTGAGGGATCTGACCTTGTTGAATAAGATGAAATAGAGACCCAACACTTTCTGCATTCTATTTATTTTTTGTGTGTTTAATTTTTGTTTATATAGTCATCCACATATGCATCATACAATTCCTGGCCATGAGAGAACTCTACGATAAAATTGTGGTCAACAAAATTCACTATTGTTTTCTGACATCACAAAACTTCCTGATTGTCCTCCTTCTACAAGACATATATAGAAGCATACATATATAAGAGTAGAGTTATATTTCAACATTGAAAGGAATGATATGATATAGTATGTTGTGTCTTAAACATTGTACATGACATGAATACATGGATTTACTATAAACAAATGGATTATTGATCTCGCAAGTTATAATAAGTGTTAGGAGAAAAATGTGTTTATGGCTAGGGGTAAACTACAACAGACGGAAATGACTGCAGAAATCAACTCTAATATCAGGTATGATATATAAAAAAATATACTGGCAAGACAAGATAAAATACCTACCTCATCCATGCGTTCGATGAAGTCCACCGTTGAGCACTTGACTTAAAGAAATACACTTGCAACTTGTCCTCAACAACCACGAAACACAAGAATATGGTGATAATATATAATGTTAGCACAATCAATATCATAATCCATCAGCATTCATAACAAATACGCCCAAGGAATAAAAATTCAAATATTTGCAAGATATTAATTGGATGAGAAAAGAGTATTTCTATCAAAATGTAATCAACAAAAATTAATGAATTACAAAATTTTGTGTCATCACTGTTCAAAACTGAGAAAATATGTCCCTTCCACCTGGGCCTCCACCACTTCAGTCCTCCATCAAAGGAAAGCTCATATAAGAGAGACAATGAGGTTCTCAATCAAGTAGGGAAGAGCTTGGGGGATGAACAATGTGTTCAGACTTAAAAGGACAAAGGCATGCAGATTCAATATGAAGTGAATAATTTCTCCAGAGTAACTTTGCTTGCAAAGTTGAATTCTTATCCTCTTTTCCATAGATCAGATTTGGCCCATTTATAGCCTTCAAGTGGAACTTAAGGGTCGAGTCAGAATGTTTCTAGTATATGGAAGGTCAAGGATCATGGATCTCGTGACGTGACATGGAAACCCGACACCATTTTTTTAATTTTGAGCACAAAACCCAGTGTACATGGGCTGTAGTGGTTCAACCTGCATATACGCATGTTGTACAATAGGTAGAGCACATATATGTGGAAACATAATGTTTTTAACTCTAGGATTTGCAAAAAGGGAGTTCAAGTCTGCATAGGGAAATGGAATAAGGCCTTTTGAGAAAATTTGCATAGGCTAAGGAAAATATTTCTATAACAGATTCCCCCTAATGTGTGAGGTCATAGGAGTATCTGTGATGGCCGAAATACATTATAATACCCAGAAGTGGAGTAATGGGGACCTAGCTGGAAGAACTGGTTTCTCATGAAAATATTAAAATCTGTACTGAATTTTCACATACGACTGCCAATTTGAATTACACTGTAGATCCATGTGAAAATATACCAAACAGTTGTCCATGGCCATGAATAGGCAATACAAATATGGCTACATGCCAGAGTCTTTCATAGTCACAAACAAGGCCCAGTAAAACCAGTCTCAAAATCAATCTAAAGTTATCTGTATACAATGGAGTACAATCTGATCTCCCATAATCACTGAAGTCACATAGGTACTGGTCCAATGAAAGGTAGAAAAAAATCAGGAAAGCTGCGACTATGAAATTATGTCTTCAAGTATTCTACACAATCCTCCAAAGGTGCAAGTCTGAATTGTGTGAATAAAGGAGTTGAGGTCTAAGACAATGAGAGTTCATTTGATTACCGGTCATTAAGGTATACCGTTAACAAAAACAAGACAACCTATTGATAATGAAAGTAGGTATCAAGGTACTGAGTACAAGTTACAACTTAGCATTACACTTTAGTTCGAACTTAGAACTAGACTTGAGACTGGCATGCATTAGTTCGAACTTAGAACTAGACTTGAGACTGACATGCTTTAGTTCGAACTTAGAAATAGACTTAAAACTTTAGTTTCAACTCAACATTACACTTTAGTTCTAAGATAGAACTAGACTCAATACTTTAGTTGCAACTCAACATTACACTTTAGTTCTAGACTCAATACTTTAGTTGCAACTCAACATTACTAAAAATAGAACTAGACTCAAGACTTTAGTTGCAACTCAACATTACTAAAAATAGAACTAGACTCAAGAATTTAGTTGCAACTCAACATTACACTTTAGTTCTAACATAGAACTAGAATCAAGACTTTAGTTACAACTCTTGATAAGGCAATTCAAAATTTTCTTCATGGTGGATAATGATTACATGTGCCAACGCACTAGATCAATACAATTACATCATTTGCAATATTAGGAATATCGTTTGTTTCTAGCTCATAGGAATTTTACATTCAACCTAAATTTTGCTAGATACCTTGGCTTGTTCTCATGGCTCACAAGGTTTGACTAGGCTCACAGAGGTTGCATGTTCCCCCTGACTTTTGCACTAGTTTGTCTATGCTCACAGAGGTTGTACGTTCCCCCTGACTTTTTCACTAGACTATCTATGCTCACAGAGGTTGTACGTTCCCCCTAAATTTTGCATTAGACTCACATAACATCTTGTTCGTCCTGAATTTTGGCTTGAATCACAGAGGTTGTCCGTTCCCCCCTAGATTTTGTCAATACCTCACAATATTGGTTGATTCTCCAAATCTCCCTGGCTAGCCTCACGGTGGCCCATATGGCCTCTCATTGGAGAATGAATGTCGATGTTGCCAAATTTAACACATACCATGTTGCTCAAAGCTCTTTGTAGCAGGTCACCCCCGAGTTGGGAGTAAACTCCACCCGGGTTAAGGGATTTCTAGCTAGGATGAGACAATATAGAAAAAAAGAAGGATTTCGTCCCAGGAGCCAACTCAAACCACCATCCTATAGCCTATGATTCCCCACATTCTTGTCCCACCCAAGGAAGTGTGCCCCTTCTCTACTCAACAATCCTTCAGCTACCCCACTTCCCTTCCAGGGATTCAACAATAGGATGGACATGAAGTCTCATAGCACTATAACTGAAGTATGGCTCCTTCAGTAATTCACTTCCCCAACAATACTCTCACCTGGATAGAGTTTCTCACAAGCCTAACAACCTGCCTCTTCAATCCCACAAGAATGACAACCTGTTTCTTCAATCCAACGCTCTAGTCAACCAGGTACTGACTCAGGTGATTGCAACAACAAAAAATGGATTACAGAATAGGTGGTGGAAGCAACCACTCTTAGGAAATGAAAAGGGCGTTTCACATAACTGGAAAGGTACAGGTGATGGTCAACAACAAATTTCAGGTAAGGAATAGGTAATGGAAACAACATCAGCCTTCAACTAAGGAATAGTATAGGTTCAAATAAATTACGAGTGCACTGTGCATAACATGAAATGTACGGGGTAGCTTCAAAGTGTGTGCAGGATCTAGGGGTGTGTGAATGATGTCGAGGTTCAATGATGGATAGAATGTTTGAGTGCATGTGTGAATGGGGGAAGATGGAAAAACAAACTATTTTACCCACATATATTTGCATGTGCCCCGATTGACACATGGCTCTCCAAGAGTTCGCTTTCTCTCCACTTGTGATTCATTTCCTCTTCCATAAGACTTAGGATAAATTAATTATCCTCACCATAGTCTTTAGGAAATAATAATATAATATTCTCTTGGAGTTAATCCCTCAAGCGTCTCCCTTTTTCCTAGTCTCATAGCCCCTCCCTTTCCCTTCCTAGTGGAGTTTAGTTCCCCATACTCTTTTATCATGGTCAGTCTACATGCAATGATGTATTATATTAATGATATGAGTGTTTACATATACAAAAATAGGCTCACTATCCTTTAGCATATAGACTCTTTGTCCTAATCATCACATAGCCTCCTGACTTATATTAAACTGGCTCACCAGCCTACAAAACATATTCACATTTACAACTAGGGCTTGGTATTGGGGTGTTACACTCTACAAGATCATTCCAATTAAAGGAAACCATCCTAGGAATTGGAGGGAGTTTAATTCTCCCTTGTTGATGAGGTACAAAACTAGAAATGATAAGGACATGGTCGAAAGATGCATCACCCCTCAAAAGAAGAGTGGGATTGACTGAATATTGCATCATTAATGTCACTTTCTTAGACTTGTTACAATCCAATAGAAGAGTGGGATTGACTGAAGAGAACCACTTCTTCAATTTTTGTTTGAATAGGATGCTAGAAAACATGGTCAAGAGACACATTACTCCCCAAAATAGGATTGGTGTCGGTCTAATATTGCATCGGCAAAACCGCTAGTTGAACATCATGTGAGACAACATGGTTAAGAGATGCATCGGTCCCCAAAATAGGAGTGGTATCAGACATATATTACATCATCATGACCACTGTATCAACCAAGGAAGGATTAGAATGTTGGGAAACTAGAGACGAATCAGAGCCCGAAGGGCCACTAGACAAGGAAAACACTTCTCATACCACTGTGATAGAAGGGCACAAACGTGTTAGGTGATCTCCTTTACAAAGTATACAAAGGAACTTGGTCTTACATCCTATACATCTAGGCTTCTCAATCGTATCAATTCCCTCAGCATGACTTGCAGTGGCTAGTGACATGCTCCCAGCATGACATGTAGAGGCTAGTGGAAGATCTACAACATGACTTGCAAAGGTTAGTGATGTTTTTCAAGTGTGATTAGTAGTGACTAGAGTTTTTCACCCATCATGACTTGTGGCGGATGGTTTCTTTCCCCCAGCATGACTTGCAGAGGATCATGACAAGTCTCCAACATGACTAGTAGAGGTTGGTTTCATATCTCCAACATGACTTGTAGAGGTTGGTGACTGGTATCCAACATGAATTGCATAGGTTGGTGACTTAATGCCAGTATGACTTGCAGTGACTAGACTTGTGATTTCAACATAACTTGCAACGGTTGGTTGTGACATTTGAGACCAAGATCTCAAGAAAGACTGGTTTTGAGAGATCGTGGAACAAACAGGGTTCTGGTATACACCATGGCCCTACCCAGTAGGATAATATCCTCCTCCCAACTGATTCATAAGAGGTAATAAGGGAATCGTCACTGAGGAAGCCACTTTCAAGGAGAAAGCGACATGACATGGGTTACTCATGTGAGGATATATGTTTCCCCCAGACGAAGGAAATTTGTGTAGGGAGTTTCCCACACTATAAAAATAACTCCCTCTGGATGAAACACTAGAGGAAAGAGGGATATTCTCCATGAGAAAATCATACGTAGGAACCAAAATAGCGAAAGAAGGATACATGGACGGGATGTAAGAAGTAGAAAGACCGCCCATTTGAGAAGTCGATCCTGGAAAAGTGAAGCTAGGATTTGGTCAAGAGGAAGGAGGATTCCAACCTCCTACCATAAAATATGGTTGAGGGATATGACCCCCACCAGACGAAAAGGGATACTAAGGAGGCATCATGCCCCCAGACCCAAAAATAGGATTCACATAAGACGATGAAACAGAGGATGACAAGTGCAAAGTCATGTTTGGCATACCAAAACAGAAAGGATTAGAGGCCCAAGGCATTGGATGAGGACTTTGATTCAATGTACCACTATAAAATGAAAAAGTATTCATCCCCATGGATTGAGCATAGACCATGGGATGGGTAGC
>JZKD02S2259714.1:419052-430950 GCA_000966675.3 Picea glauca
TTCGATCAGCCTTATTTTCCTTCCTTTGCTTGGTTGTCTAGCCTTGACCACAATCCTTGACTCACTCTGAATCAAGTCTTTGGTTCTTCCATGGTCTTTGGTTTGGCCTGTGATCCTTCTGTGGATTATATTTCTTATTTCGACTTGTTTCCATCCATGAATTTAGTTGTATCTTCCTTGGATCCTTAAAACAAAGGGCCCAACTTTGGCACTAGTTCCAGGGATTTCTTCCTGATCTCCTAGAAATGTTAAATTTTGTCTTGCCACTTCATGGCAAGTAATGAGGCTTCTGCTACAAATAATTGAGTTGCGCTAGTGTTGATAACCTTTGGATTTGATGCGATAAGATAATTCCATTTTGCATCCGATAATGTCTCCACCTAGTGCATATGGAGGTATGCAGTTTGTACTACTGGCCAAAAGTCTCTCAGTTCCTTCTTGGCCAATATTTGAGCTTCAAACAGGGCATTCAAGTTGTTGTCGGCTTGCTGGATGTCATCAATTTTTTCTTGTTGTTCCAAAGGATCCTGTGCTTTGGAAGATTCTTCGTTGAGGGTTTGGATTTTCATGCATAACTCTTCCAGTGCTTGGTTTTGTTGAGTTATCACACCCATCCAATCGATGACTTCCTTAAAAATGATAGTGCACTCAACGATATTCTTATGTATCACGTATCTGGAGTCGTTTCCTTCCAAGAAAACCCTTTCGAGTTGTTGTTAGAGTTCTCTAGGTTGTCCCTCGACCTTCAACTTCATTCCCTCCAACTTCTCTTGGAGGTCCTCTTCTCGGTCTGCCAGCATCGCCCATGCTTCTTAGACTAATTCAATTTGTTTCTCTAGCTCTTCGGTTGTGCTAAACTCTTCCATATGAGGTGTTGCTTTCCTTAAAGTTAGCTAGAGCTCTGTTAACTATTCCTTCACCTTCTCCGTTTTCTTCTCCACATGGATATTTAAATATTCCTCATTCATTTTTTTTGTTTGTGCCATCATCCCTTCATGTCTCCATAATTATCTGGGATGTCTAGTTGCATGGGTTGTGGTGATTTGGGTGGAGGTGGGATTGTGGTGGTGGGGATTGCTCTACAATTATAGTGGAATATTCGTTGGGATGTGACTTGGGGTCATCGAATATATTAATAATATTATGGGCAACACGAGTGGCTTCTCTGGTGCGAGGTGTAGCACTAGATATGGGTTCAGGGTTTATGACTTTGGCTAGGCTGAATGCAAGGGAAGCATCGGTTATAGGAATTTTAGTAGGAACCTCACCTATAAAGGAAGTAGCTAAAATGTGATTGACAACCTTAAATAAGAGTACTGCCTCATCTGGAAGCTTGGGAAATCTAGGTAAGGTTCTTTTGGGATACTGCAACGTGTGTTCTTTCTCTTCTTCTGAATCTAATGGCGTTTGAGACTTCGATGAAAGATGTACTTTTCCTGAACTCAACCATGCTTCCTCTGTCGAATTATTCTTCTTAAAAAACTTTATAGAAAAAGGTAATGTATTCTCGACTTGCACGGGTTGCGTTCAAATCCCGACCAAGACATAACTTATTTTTCAAATATTTCTTCCTCTATATAGAACAGTAGTGGCCTCGCGTGGAAATCATAGGTCTTTACGTGCCTTGGCGAGACAAAATTGTGGTGCGATTCAAGAAGAAGGAGATAATTCTTGTATTCAGGTTCAATAATTACCCTGGTATGAATATCCTTTGGGTGGAATCAATCAGTTTATTGTACCACTTCAGGAACACAAAATTATTGAATTCCATATTCTCAGAATCTGACCTTGCATGCCAAGGTTCACACATCTTTGCAAGGAACCCCTTATCTGCAGGTGCTAGTTGTCTTCCCATGGGTGGTTGCCACTTAAAAATTGTAAAATATAGAAGTAGATACCCATACATGAAGGTGTCTCCCTTCTCCCAAACTTCCTCACAAGCAATGAAGAATTCGTCCAACAGGTAACTACACTAGTTAAAGATTGCACCGTTTGCACAGAAATTTGCCACTGATAGGGAATCCAATGTGCATTCAACCTTGTAGTATGAGTGCATGACCTTGCTATCAATTACATAGTAGGTTTTTCTCATCATTTTTAGGAGAATTGGATCAATTTTCATTGTGAGACCCCCTCCCTAGGTATGGAATTTTTCATACAAACTGATTTCACCCTTCTTTTTGATGTGCTTGCTCAACCCTTGGAACCATTTATATACATCCTCACCTTCCAATGAAAATCCTGTGAGATGATGGATATCCTTTGCGTGGATTTGATATCTCCTATCGATCCATAATCTCCTATCATGAACTCTACTTATAAGAAACTTGGTGCATCATGCAATCTCATCAGTGGTCCCGAACATTGATAAATCCTTGAGGTGCATGGTAGTTGATTTGAATAGGTTAATAAAGTCAGGCTTTGCGACAAACTACACTTCCTTTGTTGGCTCAAAACCCAACTCCCAGAACACAATGATATTCATCTATGGCAATAATGCCGCATCTATGAGATTGAGGTCGAGGAGTTTCTCTTGCTCGACCTTCCCGTTGACATTACCCAACACCTCGATTCTGGGATCATAGGGCTCATCTGGGATTTATTATTTATTGACTGAGCTTCTTCCTCCCACTATTCTCAGCATATTATATATTGAGCGCTGGTAAACACATTGAATTCGGAGGAGGGAACGCGGCTAGGGAGCAGGAGGCTTTTTAGAGTGTGTCAAGGTGCAAGAAACTCAAGGACAAAGGGAAGCTAAGTTAGCGGTGTGTTGTTCACAATAAGCTTGCGGGATATTATAGATGAGGTAACAGGGTAAACTGGTAATCTCTCATAAATGATCTAGTAATTAAGTCAGCGATACAACCTATGTCCTGGATGTTCGATGAGACTGATAATGGGCTAAAATCTATGAACGAATCATGAATTTAATGGGTGGCATGACCAACACATGAATGACATGAGGGACTTACCATTTTAACAACTGATAATCGTGGTGGGAATATCCACAACATCCACACTTATAGGGACTTTTAAGACTTTATAGGACGTTCTGAGAGTTTTCGGCAATTGACATAAAGGGTGCGACTGGAAGTGACTTGATCAACACTTAGTCATTAATATGTTTTAGGTTCACTCCCCCCGATCACAATTTGGTTCTTTGATGGATTTATGTGTATGATTGAGTGAATTGGTGGCTCTTATGACAATGCATTGTTGAGTAAGAATTTATGAAAAGACCCAACAATTATATTGATAAAACATATGTTGTGGCGCCACTGAGCACACTTTGACGTTGTTACATCTACTAAAAAAAAGTTACAATAGACAAGCAAAGTCTAACTACTATAAAATATCCCTTGGAATGGAGAAAGAGTCTCTCTCTTAAGTGTGGGAAATGTAGGGATTCATGTGTGATCCATTCACCCAACCTGTTCGAAGGATGCCATCCAGTTACGCTATTTTGATTGCACTAAACTGTCAAATTTCTGCAACTAGGACTGGACCTAACCAATGGATGTGCAACTTTCCTGGATGTTTCTGATAACGACTATCATAGAGGATTACCTTATCCACTTGCAAAAACCTCTTGGAATTAATGTGTCTATCATGTTAAGATTTCTACCTATCTTTTTCCATTGACTAATGAAAATAGGATAAGAATCTTTCTTCCTCAAGTTCCTTCAAGTCTACAATCCTTTGCACAACTTATTCGTCATCTTCCATACGTGTAACCTGTGTTATATAGAGACTAGGAGTGATCAACTATGTAGGTACAAAAATTTCCCTACCATAAACCAATTGAAATGGGGTATACTTGTGCAACTATTTTGTGGTAGTCCTATAAGCCCATAAGACTACTGCAACTCTATCATCCTAGTCCTCCCTATTTTCACAACACACCTTCATCAATCCTCTTTCCAAAACCATGTTGAATGCCTCCACTGTCCCATTAGCTTGTGGAAGATAAGGACTTCTCTTATGGTGTTGGATGAGGAATTTTGTTGACAATGTTAAGATTGTGTTGCTGATGAAGTGACTACCTTGATCATTGGTGAGGATCCTAGGACATCCAAATCAGGAAATAATGTTCTCAAATATGAATCTACCATCTGTATCTATTGAAAAATCCCAAACTACCTCTGCTTCACCCCAACGTATGAGATATTCTATTGCAATGATAAGATACTATGGTATGGCTTTAATCCATAACATGCCCGCATCAGGGAGATGTCCGTCCACTTCTCCTCCACTTTCCCTTGATTCTAGTCTGGATAGGTGGTCTAGACCTACGTTACATCTTCCAGGCTTGAAAATTAGCTTGAATGAAAAAATTTTAAAGAGTAAGAGCCATATGAAAATCCTTCCCTCAAGGATGAATTATTAACTAGGTACTTCAACACAAAATGGTCAGTAAAAAAATTAAAATGAGAGCCTAGTAAATAGTGTCTAAATTTTTGCAATGCATAAATCATAGCTAGACCTTCCCTTTCAGTTGTTGTGTAGTTGCATTCGTCTTGAGAATGTTTTATGCTAGCAAAGTAGATACGGTGGTCCATATTCCCTTATTTTGGTTGTGCCAAAAAGGCTCCTAGGGTGATACCTAATGCATCCACATGTACATGGAATCCAAACTCCCAGTTGGGGTATATAAGAATGGGTGCAGTACTAAGTTTTTCCTTGAGGATATCAAACACCTCGTCACATTCAAATGTCCACAAAAATTCACCGGACTTCTTCATTAGTCTCTCTAGTTGTGCGTTGATAATTGTTGGCACAAGGGAAGACCTAGGGTTCAACGCTACAACAACGCACCAAAAAATCCCTAACTACCAGCCCTTTCAGCAACACCTGTGAAGTAGATGAAGTCTCACCTGAGGTAGAGGTGGGAGTGGTTTCAAGACTCAGGTGTTTGCAACCTTATCTAGGACACAGATCTGTGATTATAACACTTAATAAAGCACTCAACACCGTCATTTCCTCAATATCCAAGCAATATCCACTTTGCTAATAGAACAGAGCTTCACAGTACTCACAATAATATAATGTATTTAAGAACTTAGCATAGGAAAATAGATCAGATCGAGTAGACCAGGCACTAAATATAACCATATAGATTATATCTAACATTCTCACATCTAATAACCACTAAGCATAAGTAGATTTATCTAAATACATCCAAGCACTTAGAAAATAACATGTAAATCACATAAGACAAACCACAAAACATCATAACACAAGATTTACGTGGTTCACCCCCACCCTGGGGCTTCTTCCACCAACTCTTATTCTTTACAGTCTTCAGTCAATCGGTTACAAGCACAAAGCCTCAAAACCCTTACTCCACATAGGACAATAGATTTATGCAACTCTCTAGATCCTTCTTCCTTGCATTACAACACAAAGCCTTCTATAGTCTCGCACAAGGAATCGCACTCAGCTCTGCAATTATTACATAGAATGCACAAATTCCTTACAATCCACACTAGCACATAGCCTTTATCACTTAGCTTACCGACCTATTAGTTATCTTTCTACATTGCCTAGCCTTCTATTTATACTTTACAAAATAGACCTAAACATGGGTAAACTCCATGGGCTGACATCCCAATCCCATTACATTATCCCCAAAAACCCAAAAAGGACCCAAAAGTGGGCCAAGATCCCTTGATCTCTGCTTTGTATTGCGCTCCTCCTTCGACAGGCTGTCAAAGTCCCAACATAGGTCAATATGACCAAGAATCTACCAAAACTTTGTCAAGGGCCAACAAGCCTCCAACACTCACATGTGACTTATCCTGAGTCACTCTGGTCTGATCAGTTCTTCTTCAAAGGACTCAAGCTTGGCTCGAGATGCTTCGACCTGCAGTTGTACGATGACCTCTTTCTCGGTGAAATCCTGTATCACTGCATCATTTACTGGACCTTATAGGTGTTGTTCTGCTGCGTTAATGACCTATTCTATCTCTGCTCCTCAGCTTTCAACCTCTGTAAACAGATGAAATGCCTTATCTTTCGCAGGTTGGAGTCGTTTATTAACTTCCATAAGTTTTCTATGGATTGTATGGATCTGCTATTGGGCTATGTGTTGCTCATGAGACCTCTTCATTGTGTCTACACCTGACAGAGATTTCAACTACTCTTGTAGTGTGTCTGCATGCTTCTTGGCTTCTTGGTGCTGTGACTCCAATGCCTGTAACTCTGGGTTCTCAATGAGGTTTTCATATGTTTGGGCACTGTGGTTACTCAACTACTTTCACTCCAAGGCAAGATATTTTAGTCTGTCAACTGTGTTGCATGCAGTTGATTCTCTTTGGTCTCTTACATATTGAGGGGTTTCGGACATAGTGCAAAGTTCCAAGTCTGCTATGTGTTGTTGAATTATGTCTTCGAGTTGTTCCACCTGCTGTGGAAATATCTCTTCAGCCATTACTTCGACGACTGTCATAGAACGATGTGCTCTGGTGACCCTTTCCTTTACTTCGATTTTCTCTGCGAGCAACTGTTCCTTTTCTTTATGCAACTGAGATTTTTCTTCATAAAACTTTACCTGGAGGGAAAGATTCTCTCGTTCTGTAGTACTGCACTGCTCTAGAAGGTATTTTTGTGCTTGTGCTAAAGACTGGGTGTCTTGCACTATCTTCTCCTGTGCTCGTCGAAGGTGAGCTTCGACTGTATCAATGATCCAGAGGAGTTGAGCTGGCTCATCTCCCAGTTCTAGTGTTCCCAATGGTGGAGGCACAGTGGAAACTGTGCGGTTGGACTGTACTGCCTGCTACATCCCTTGGAGCTCAAAATTGATGCGACTGTATATCTCTTCCTGCTGAGCTTCTTTCTTTTCTACTATCTCCAATGAAGAATCGTTCAATGTTGTGATGATGAAGTTGAAGTCATCCGAGGTGAGGGTGGTCTGCATTTTAGTCATAGATTCTTTTGATTTCTTCCTTGAAGAAGGTTTCGGAGGGGAAACCTTCCTTTTCTTTGAGGGGTCCTCCTTGTCTCTAGGCGGTGTAACCTCTCCTTTCTTCTATTCAACTTTTGCGCCATCTATCTCTTCACCATCTCCTCCTTTCTCTGCTGATATGGAAGCGGTCTTCAAAGATTCATTTTCTAAATCATGGAACTCTTCGGTCTTCTTTATCTTACTAGGTCTAGGTGTATCATGCGTTGCTTCTACACTGTCTAAGTTGGACATCTTCGCAAGGTTTTCTGGAATGAGGAGGTCCATCGACTAGTCCTTGGTGATCTCCTCCAAGTCCTCCTCCGTCAGCTTGTAGTAAGACTGCAGTTATTCCTTGTGTTCGTCAGCTCGTACTGAGATATAGATGAAATGGCAGTCCAAACTGAACTTGATTAAAAGTCTGAAATGGTGGAGAGTGTTTGGGGTTATATGTAGCTCATCCTGGATGGATATCTTCAACTGGGTGGAATATGTGTGGAACATGACATTCGACTGCCATTGCTTGTTCATGTCATTAGAGTGCCATAGCGTAATGAACTTCGAAGCCAGAAGTTGAAAGGGATTGATGTTCGAGAAGTTCACACCTTCCGACATCTCCCATGTGATGAAAGCGATCAGTATAAGAAGCCAGCTGAAGTGGAATTCATATCCCTAATCTTTTGCTTCCTTTCAGTCTAGTTCCAACGAGTTCACGAGGTACTTTACCCAATTCATTTGTATTCCCTCCATGCACTTCCCTGCGAGGTAGACTACAAATCCAGTCTCTTGAGTGGGTTGGTTCTTGTGAACTTAATTTTGCTACGATCAATTGACAGGAAAGGTGCACTACACCACTCTAGATAGAGGCTACCTTATAACCTTGTGTTCCCTTCTCAACATCTCCATAGGTGTCTTTAATATTTTGTGCAAGAGCACGATCCATGGCTTTTCCAGGGTAGAAATCCTGTGGGTGAGGGCCTTGCATGCTTAGCCCTGTGATCCAATTGATCAATGTCAGATCCACTATGATACGATGGTTTAACCATAAATATCCGCCATGGTAGCAGGACAATAGCAGTTTGATGCATGTGTTCACTTCTTGGTGCCTTCCGAAGTGAGGAATCTTCATGACATTGAGCATTGTGGACTACGCGAGGTTCATGGTCCATGACTTGGGAATGATATTTGAGTTCTTTCCTTTGGTCCTGGTCAAATACTTATGTGGGGCGAGCATGTTATATACCTTCCTGTCACCAAGGTTGAAGTCGCTAAAATTCAACGCTGCGATCTTATCTTGGTCTATGTGCACTGCGCGTATCCCTTTCGGGAGGTGCGCAGTGACCAAAGCGTACTCAAACTCTTTGGGCACACTGTCTTGATTTATTGCACCGCTCATGGGTGGTAGATAGGAAGGTAAAATAATCAGAATCATCTTGTCATTCATGAGATCGTCTATGTGCTTAGTTTGCTTTTCATTTGTTGGCCATGATGGTTTGAATCGAGCAGAGCAGTGGAAGGAGATGCTTACATGGCTCTTCTATATGAAGTCTGGCTACCTTTGGACATCGACATGACTCTCTTAGTCATAAAGTTGATGAGTAGTTTTGTTACTGATTCTTCAATTGCGGTGAGCTCATCGTACATCCGCGCTCGGGATTAATAATATCGGGTCAAGTTAGCTTAGATACTACACTATAATAATCAGCAAGAGCACAATGATCACTGTATAAAATAGAAACTGAGTCTACGGGATCAAAATTCTAAGCTAGAAAAATTTTTCTCGGTGCATGGAACGATGAGATAAATAGGTAACTTGACAATGGTTCACTTGCAATGGTTATGATCCTCCATTAACTCTTATTCGATATGTTATGGCACGGTCTAACGGTCTGATGAAGAAACTTTATTTCCTTTCTTCCCGTTCGGATCGTCGATCGAACGATTATAATATCTCCAATGGCTATATTGCTTCGCCATGGCAAAGTGCCATGTGTCACTATTCTGATATCCCGACCAAGCTCCAATTCTGCAAATTTTCTATTTGTGAAGTTCCCTCTAGAACCTTTTGCAACTTAGCTCTCTTCTTACTTTTCTTTCTAGCCTTCTTTCTAGTGAGCTTCATCTCGGTATTTCATTTTCCATTCTGATTCTTATATTTTTTGGTCTTAGTTACTTCGCGCTATTGAGATTCTCTCCTAGGACTTAGGGGTAACACCTCTTCTTTATCCGAGATAGGTACTTCAGTCTCCTATGAGTCTTCTAATGTTCTTTCAGCTTCGACATATGGGTTTCTAGTGTTAAATAGCTTCGATTTGTTCTTCTTTTCTTCAATCAAGTGTGTGATCCTTCTGGTCATGAAATATTTTAACTCCTATTTCTTCTACTCCAAGACTTCTTCTTCTTTATTTTGTCTAGCTTGATCTCTGTCAATCCAAGGTTTTCCTATTAACATGGTAAACGGGGCGCGGTCTTCAACAAATTTAATAATCTCAAAATATTCCTCTGTCGAAGTTCCATTGACAGTCATAGTTATCTGGGCGAGCCTTCCACACAGGTTTACCAGTTTTCCTCTGAATAATCCTATTCCTCCTAATGAGGGAGTCATGGAAGGCCTCCCTATAGATTCCCAAGTTCTATCAATCATTACATTCACCCGTGTTTCCTCATATAGAACACAGTCAATGTCGAAGTATCCTATTCTTTCTTCTATGCATTCTTTTCCTTTGAATATCTATGATAATCTGACATGTCGGTGGTTATTTCAAGGTTTCTTTCATCTGTAGCAATGCTTGCTCAGATCCTTTCTGGTATTCTGCCATAATCTCAATTTCTAGATTTTCCTTAGGGTTCTCTTGATTTTGATTCATTCTGTCAAGCTTAGCAATCATTCTAGGGAAATCCAATACTTCATGGTCTAGAGCCTTACAACAAAGGAAACTAGGTATTCCACCAGGGCATTCCTTAGCCCGATGTCCCGATCTTTTTCAACTGTAACAGAGGGTTAATCCTCTCTTTCTTTTAAATGATCCCCAACCTCTTCTGTACTGCGCACTAGGATCATGGTAGCTAACCTGCAACAATTTTTTTCTAGGATCCTGCATCCACTCATTAGTCCAAACATTCTTTTTATGCATAGGTATAACATATCGTTCACTATTCTTATCAGATCTACTCATATGAAATCTTATTTGATCTATTAATACCCTAGTTTTCAATCTAGGATAGATCCTATAAATCATACCTAGATCCATACTCTAGAAACAAAAAATTCCACTTATCTTACTTCTACAGAGCACGAAGCTTCCAGATCTAAAAATTTTAACTTTCTTACCTTTATCAGAGCATAGAGCTTACATATATTACCTCTTTTAATAAAAAATTCTCACTTTTACCTTTCTTAGGGCACAAAGCTTCCGAATCTTAAGTCTTTTCTTCAGATCTGATCTTTTTTCTTTAGATCGAGCTTCTTTCTTCACAAAGATTTATAAATCAAGTAGAATATTGTGCACTAGGGCACAGATCTACACATATATCTTTCACAATCTTAGGTTGAATCTTTGCACAAAGCTTCTTCTTTCTCATTTCCCAACAATCACAGTTTGAGGTTCCAACAACAGAACCATTTGTTGGCATAGGGGCAGACCTAGGGTTCAATGCTACAACAACGCACCAATAAAGCCCTAACTACCGACCCTTTCGGCAACACCTGTGAAGTAGATGAAGTCTCACCCAAGGTAGAGGTCGGGGTGGTTGAAAGACTTAGGTGTTTGCAACTTTAGCTAGGACACAGATCTGTGATTCTAACACTTAATAAATCACTCAACACTGTTAGTTTCTCAATATCCAAGCAATATCCACTTCACTAATAGAACAGAGCTTCGTAATACTAACACTAATCTACTGTATTCAAGCACTTAGCATAGGAAAATAGATCAGATCGAGTAGACCAGGCACTAAATATAACCATATAGATTATATATAACATTCTCACATCTAATAAGCACAAATCATAAGTAGATTTATCTAAATACATCTAAGCACTTAGAAAATAACATGTAAATCACATAAGACAAAGCACAAAGTATTATAACATAGGATTTATGTGGTTCACCCCCACCCTGGGCTATGTCCACCAACTCTTCTTGTTTATAGTATTCAGTCAATTGGTTACAAGCACAGAGCCTCAAAACCCTTACTCCGCACAGTACAGAAGATTTGCGTAGCTCGCTAGATCCTTCTTCCTTGCGTTACAAAACAAATCCTTCTACAGTCTCGCACAAGGACTTGCACTCAGCTCTGCAAGTCTTACATAGAATGAACAAATTCATTAGAATCCACACTAGCACTTAGCCTTTATCACTTAGCTTACTGGCCTATTAGTTCTCTTTCTACATTGCCTAGCCTTTTATTTATACTTTACAAAATAGGCCTAAACATGGGAAAACCCATGGGCCGACATCCCAATCCCGTTACATTATCCCCAATAACCCCAAAGGACCCAAAAGTAGGCCAAGATCCCTTGATATCCACTTTGTGTTGCAATCCTCTATCGATAGGCTGTTGAAGTCCCAACATAGGTCAATATGACCAAGAACCTCTCAAAACCTTGTCAAGGGCCAACAAGAATTGCATATCTTCTAATGAACCTAACATAGTATCCTATATGCCCAATCATCGAACGCAATTATTTAACACTTGTAGGTGGCTGTATGTTTAAGATAACCACAACTTTAGCTAGGTTCACCATGACGCCTTCCCGAAAAACAATGTGTCCTAGCAGGTTGTCGTGTGGTACAAACAAAATACACTTCCTTAGGTTCAAAGATATATGTAATTCCCAACATCTATCAAACATCAACCATAGTATCCCTACATGCTCCTTCAACAAACTGTATATATTCCAATCGTCCATGTAGACTTCTATAAACTTGTGTATGAAGTCATAAAATGTTGCT
>JZKD02S2259715.1:6353-24293 GCA_000966675.3 Picea glauca
TTGTTTTCAAGTGAATTTTGAAGAATTACTCAGCATGGCTTTGGCTAGGAAGAGGCATGAGTTGGCCTGATGCCAGGTAAACCTGTATGGTGCATTTTAGGGTTATAACAACCACCCAGAATGAGAAGTCGGCCCTGCTAGTGAAAAGACACCTCAGTTCAACACCTGCCAGATTGTATAAAAAAGAGAGGGCAATGCCTCATTTGTTCACTCACTCACTTGTTCATCATAGCACAATTTTGGAGTTGCAATTGGAGAAGAATGAAGAGAGAGAGAGAGGAGCATACTTGGGAGAGGACTTTCTGTATTGTTTGGTTTATTCTGTTGGGATTGTATTGACTATCTATATTAAGGAATCTTTTGCTGGGTTTTCCCTCCCATGAGGGTTTCCCAGGATAAATTAAGTGCCTCTTGTGATTGTGTATTTCTCAGTGATCCTATATATGCTATGGTTATCTAGTGAATTGAAAAGAAACCTAATAATAGCTTAAACCTTAACATGGTATCAAAGCTAAGCTGAAGAGAGCATCTTTCACAAGAAGAAGAAAAATGTCACTGTTGTCGTACATGAAAATTAGGGATTTTTATTGAAGTAGAGTTTCAGCCTCAAAACCATCTAGAAAATTTTCACTCACCCAAGGAATTCTTTGGCACCTTTAGCACACCTTTTTAGTGGGTAGATATCCCATAAAGTGAAACCCTAGCGGTACAAAAAAATCAGAAGTACCAGAAGTACCAGAAAACCAGAAGTTCCAGAAGTACCAGAAAACCAGAAGCACCAGTCCATAAATCTGTTGGTCAAGTTTGAGGGGGTAAAATTTGGATTTTTAGAAATTTTACTGCATCACCTTACTCGCCTCAGCTCAATGCATCTATCCCCTAGATCAGAATTTCAAAAATTGAATTTAAAAAAATTAGGGTTTCCTCATAAAACCCTAAGTTGAAGTTGCAGTTGCAGTCTCAGAATCAGTTGCAGTATCAATTGCAGTTGCAGTATTAGTTGAAGTATCAGCCGTAGTACCAGTTTCAGTCACCCTTGAAGTTTTTAAAGAGTTGGTAATTATTACNGCCAACTTAATTGTTTTGATGATGTGCCGGCCTAGTTCTATGATACCAAATTAATTGTTGTGTTGATGTGCCAAATTAATTGTTGTGTTGATGTGCCAAATTAATTGTTGTGATGATGTGCCAACCTAGTGCTGTGATGCCAACTTAATTGTTGTGATGATGTGCCAACCTAGTGCTGTGATGCCAACTTAATTGTTGTGATGATGTGCCAGCCTAGTGCCATGATTCTAACTTCATGCTGATGATATGCCAGCCTTGTGCCATGATGACATGCTAGCCTCGTGCTGTGATGATGTGCCAACCTTGTGTTGTGATGATGTTCCAACTTAAGTACTGTGATGCTAGCCTCATGATGACGACATGCCATCCTCATGCTGTGATGATGTGCCAGCCTTGTGTTGTGATGATGTGTCAGCCTCATGCTGTGATACTAGCTTCATGTTGATGATACTGTGTAACCAACTTTGTGCTGTGATGCTAGCCTCGTCCTGAAGACTCTCAGCCTAGTGCTGATGTTGATGATGCTCCAACCTTCATGTTGTGATGTTGTTTTTGATGATGATGCTGTAGCCTTTGTGCTATGATATTGTTGTTTTTGATGATGTATCAACCTTGTGTTGCTATTTATGATGATGATGTATTAGCGTTATACTAATCCATGTTGATGAAGTTGATGATGATGATGCCACTTCAACTTCTTTCTAAAGTTGATGATAATGATGCCACTTCAATTTCTTGTTGAAGTTGATGATGATGATGCCACTTCATTTCCTTGTTGAAGATGATTATGATGATGATGATGATGTTATTTCATATTTCATGCTGAAGATGATGATGTTACTTTAGCCTCATGCTGAAGATTATGTTGATGTTACCTTAGCCTCATGCTGATGCCATTCCAGGTCCCTACTGTGAATCAGGATATTGATGATGATAAATTTTTTTGATGATTTATAGATATCCCAGTCAGTGTTACAAGATGTTGTTGATGATGTTGCCCTCTCTCTCACCTGATGCTATTGTAGAATACCCTTCTTGTTAAGGGGGAGTGTTGAAATATTGTAACTGCAAAGAGTATTATATTTTATTATTGATGTATTATTCAATAGATCAATCCCCTTTTGTGGATTGATCATGTCGGGCATTGTAAATGACCAAATTCCCTTTTGCGGATTGGTCAAACCCTAATTGTAACATGCTAAATGAGAATTCACCCCCCAAAATATATTAAAGTGGTTATAACCAACCATAATGAGAAGTCGACTCTGCCAGTGGAAAGACACCTCATTTTAATGCTTGCCAGATTGTATAAATAATAGAATCCAACGCCTCATTTGTTCACTCACTCACTTGTTCACCAGAGTGCAAGTTTGGAGCTGCAATTGGAGAAGGAAGAGAGAGAGAGGCACATTCTTGGGAGAGGACTTTCTATATTGTTTGGTTTATTCTCTTGGCATTGTATTGGTTATCTATATTAAGGAAATTTTTGTTGGTTTTTCTCCCCCATGAGGGTTTCCCAGGATAAATGATGTGTCTCTTGTGATTGTGTATTTATTAGTGATCCTATCTATGTTATGATTATCTAGTGAATTGAAAAGAAACCTAATAATAGCTTAAAAATTAACACTAATTTCTTAAAAAACTATCATAAATACTAGCTCGCAACACCAGTGAGTTCAGGCACTGCGAACTTTCTTGTAGCAACCCGTTTAATTTTTTCCAATGTTTATCATTTCAAAAACTCTATCAGGTGTTCCAAGAATGCTATAAAATTTATAATATTGATTATATTGACTAAAGGAAAGCACCCAAACTGATAATCATGGTTGGAAAAACATGGTAATCACCCAAAAACGTGTCAAAGGTATAAAACATGAACTTGACAAAATTTGGTGTAGGATCTGAAGGATGAAGATATTTATTTCTTGATTATAGAGCTCGTCTTGGTAGCAACCTTGGCCAAAATGTATAATCACTGCTTGGCTTCTTTCTATCATTTGTTATGAAAATTGGCGTGTGAAAGTGAACTCTCTATCAAAAATAGGGTTTTTATCAATGCAAATATGAATTAAGAACAAGTGCAATCTTAAAACTTGGTTTACATATGATCAACCACATATTTCAAGTGTGAGAGGGGTGTAGATTCTCTCTTTAAAATATAAATTTGAAAGGGATGTAAAAGATGAAAGTTTCAACAGTCCTAGAACAAAGGGTTTGCAACAAAGTTCACAACACCAATATGAAAACCAACCAAAAACCCTTTCTCAAACCTCAAACATGATGAAACCTCTCATGGAGTACCAGGGGGATCTAGGATTTATTCTAACATATTTGAATTTGACCAGAAGTGTTTGCAAAATATCCAACCTCCAATGCTCCTCCTCATCTAGTCCGTAATGCCAATTCATAGTGCACTGGTGTTTTTATTTTATCACTCAAATATCAAACTTGGTTGCGTTGAATTTTGGTCAAATTGTCAATGTCAATATCATGCGCCTCCACACAAAATTTCATAAAAACCCACATTTCCATTCAAAATTTATGATCAAATCATTAGAATAATCTGCTACATGAAATGAGTTCATAGTGAAGTTCGAAACGCCTATCTACCTGTTCACAACGCCTGATTCAAATAAGAATTGCATGCTTCGAGGAGATTGTTAGGATGTCCAAAGGCCTGATCCCTGAAAATATGTTAAAAAATAGGCTATGAAAACAATGAAATCTCTTAGCATGACAATTTTTTTATGATGACAATGAATGAGTGGATCACTTGAGTACACTGCAAACTCTCCTAGTGAGTTGGCAACACTCAAATTAAAACTGGCTTGATAGATGAATGGATAAAAGGTGACAACCAGAGATCTTTCATACATTCATGGAGATGACATGTCAAGGTGATAATAAGGATTTTCAAAGATGTGACCGATGAGGGTTTATCACTCCTTGTCATGATAACAAAGACATAACCCAAAGAACCTAGACCAAGGACAAACTAACTTGGTTTATTTAAATCAAAAGTTGAAAATGATTATAGCAAGAAGTCATAAAAACTATAAAAATCTATGACTGAAAAACAAAGACTGAAATGAATTTTTAACCCGTACAATTCTATGTGTTAATAGATGGTTCCTCACACATCTCCTTGGTTTATACAATCAACAGGTTGAACTAGAATTGGATATAGTTGGTCAGGTGATCGACCAACACACTACACCTATAGATCGAGTAGTCGACGTGCTTGTCGGCCGAACAATCAAACAACAATTGAACATAGTTGGGAGGTTTATCAACTACCCTAGTAATAAACTATGAGTTGGATGTGTATGCGGTCGAATCAAGCATCCTTGTTGATCCGGCTCAGAAGAGTGGATTTGGTGAAGTCAACTCTAATAGTTGATGGTTACATGTGGACAAGATCTTCCTAATTCTATGGGATATGGTTAGATCTTGAGACTATAAAATATGTCCCCTTGGGTCATTATCAACAATTGATATTTTGCAATAGATCATGCATATCAAGATGTGAAACATGCTCTATGACGTTTTGATCACAATGTGCTCTCCTTAAGTATTGTGACAATGTCTTTGGACACTACCCTTTGTCTTCAAAATTTTGTTCCTATTTGATTATCTATAGTACTATGTTCTTTGTTTCATGTCATGTTCCACCCTATTCACCAACATATCAAAGATATAGCATTATTGTTGTGTTGGTTTCGTCACTTGGGTGAACAAAACAACACTTGCATGTCTAGATGAGCCTACTAGACAAGACAAAAGTTTGTGAGTGGGTTAAACAATCCAAACACATATATAAACAAAGAAACAAACTAAAACAACTAAGAAATAAATGTTAGAAAGCATGATAAACTTAGAACCATGAAAATAAAACAATGACCAACATAATGCTACCAATGGATGAATAGATTAGTAGGCAAAACACCGTAGAGAAAAATAGGGACTTATGAGTCTCCTCTTCCTCCTTGGGAGGGCTCTTGAGTTACATAGTGGAGATTTCTTCATACAATGGAAGAAATGGAAAATGGTGAAGAAAAAAAATGCCTATTCCCTCAAGAGGTGAGTGGAATGGCATATTGCAATGGTGCTTGAAGACTCTAAAGAGAAAAGAGGATTCTCAAGGGAGAATTCTTACAACATAACAATACTACGAAGATCTTGGTTTCTTAGTGCACCCATGGCTCTTATATATAGCATTCATACATGGAAAAATGTAATTGGTTCACAGTGTGAACAAGGGGCCTTTTAGGGCACCCTCTAGTCCTTGACCAACCTCCCATTCAGATTTCGCTCATATATGAGTGTCAAATCATGTTGGAGATTGGTCCAAAAGTGGTTGAGGGGCCGACAAGATCCATAAATGCACAGTTCATATAAGTGTGTAGATTTTCTCGTACACAGTCCTGCACTTGGTGCATTGTGCGTGCTAAGGGTTGTGTTGGCCCACACACGCTACGAATTGTGCGCATGCTTCCTTTGGTGAATCTGCACATTTCAATTTTTGACCCAATTGTATAGTTGTTTTCCTTTTGAATGCATTTCAGTGCTATAGGTGGACTAACTGTTGTTGGCATTAATGTGTTTCTTTAACCATTTGCGTGCAATGTTGTGGACGATGTTTCAGTGATAGTAGATGCCCCCTGATGTGTGAGGTTAGGAGAATACATATAGAATAAATACATCAATGTTTCTTTTGTTGAGAGTGTCATTGTAATGAAGAGTGAAGAGAGGAACTGCAAGAGTGATCCGCTGGAGGGAGAGGGAAAACTGTGGGACCCAAACCTTTCTCTAGGGAGAAAAAAAAATCTGTGTACAAACGAGGTGGGCATGCCCCATGCTCGTGTCATGTAACCAAAATGTGAAACCATAAATGAAGATGTATGTTGATGTAGATAATTGTAGCACCCTCAGTGGAAGTTAATAACGACAAATGACCATTCTGAATGGTGAATGAATTTTGAAGTGAGGAAAGGACGACTGTAATAATTATCGATGACTTGTAGGCATTGATGGCCTAATGAATTCAAGGGTCATCAAATGATATGAAACAACTACAATGATCACATAGTAAGAACCACCATAACATGAGAGTTTTCTGAAGTTGAATGTGATGGGGGTCAACAGAATCAAAGAGAAATTATGATTCACTCTGTGTCTTCTGAGACTCCTCATTGTAAAGGTAATGAGAGTCAATATACCATCTCCCTTATGGAAACTGTGCCGATGTTAATAGAAAGGGAGACATGACTCCAAGAATCAAATGAATTTTTGAAATCCATTGAGATGATATTAGGTACTAATGGGTAACATGAACAAAGTAAAGATTCAGGGAGACTCAAGACTTCCCTTCGTTGGGGAATTTTGTGAAGGATGATGGAAGCGACCATAAAACTGTATCTAGTGTTATGGGGATGACTAGACATTGGGTTAAACTGTTCCGGAGGCTAACAAAGTAAACATACTTAGAGATCATGGGTACATGGACTTGGGATAATCGGGTTTGTGAAGGATGTTGGTATGAAAAGAGAGAGGATTCCCCAACCAAGGGTGACATGGGTTTCTTTTCCAGGAAAAAGAAGGCCATTGAGGACGATGAMAAAAAATCTAAGTAAATGATGGAAACAAAGGATTTTTACAATTACCAAATAAATAAAGAATCATTGGGGTTGAGTATATAGATACAGAAAYGGGTGCCCCAGTGAAATATGGCTTGGCCTGTTAAGGTGCAAYTTTGTGAAATAAAACTGGTGGGGGGTGGGGGCCTCATGGGTGAGTTTCTGTATGAAGTAAATGGATGGAGGACAATCTACAAATGGGAAAATTGATGGTGGATGCGATGGAGGGATAATGATGCTATAGAGGTGTAGTCAATAGAACTGAGATGATATGACATGGGAGTCCATTGGGAAAGATAGAAATATGATGAGAAGAAGTATGGGTTTCATTATCGAAAGTGCATAAGACTATCGAGACTCCCATCCCTAGGGGGTGAAATCAGCATGAGTGCCAAGTTGCCATGGGGAACTATGAATGGGACAACTCATGTGGGGTAGAGTGCTACCGGGTGACAGTACCAAAATGTAGCAGAGGTGAAGGTATTGTAGAGCCATATGTAATGACCCTAAAGGTAAATGTCAAAGGGTATGAATGGGAGATGTAATTGGTTTACAAAGGGAATAATTACATGCCAGTGTCGAAGATATACCTGAAGGGTTTGTGTTGCTTTGATGAACATGCACTTGCACACATGAAAACCAAATACCTGACGTGAACAATATCTGATGAAAAAGAACATATAACAACTATTTGATAAAATTGAACATGAGCATGCATACCTGAACACGACGTGAGAAAAATGATCCTCTGGGGCCAAGTTCAGATGAGGGCCCAAGGAATGTGAATGTGTATATGGCGGGACCAAGATCCTGTAGCTTAGAACGGATTGGAAAACTGAGGCTCTGGGCTCTTGTAACAAAGTGTGGAAGTTGGTAAAAAGGGTCTATATATGGCTGGTGTGCCCTGTTAGCACTAGAAGTCACCTTCAGATTGCATAGAAGGTACGCCTAGTACCCATCAGTTTGTGTAAGTGTAATTGATTTTTAAGAGGTCAAATGGAGAGGACTCAATGAAAATAACGTTCTAACTCAGAAATTTGGACTAACATGCATAAGTAATTGAGGTTTGGAATCAACCTCAGTCAATAAGTTGGAGTAAGGGTGAATAGAGGGAAGACTTTGGTGAGGATAGTGTAGAGGTCTGTTGTGGACATCAGGTCTTCTAGCAGCCTAAGGAGGAAAAAATTAAATTCAAGATCCTCTTGAATTCAAATCTCAAGGAAACTGAAATAAATGATAACAACACTATAATGAAACATTCATCATAATACAGTTACAACAATTCATGTGAATTAGTCATTCATGAACTCTCTTAGTATCATAGGAAAATAATATGGAGCAAGAAATATGACTTAGATTAACCAAGATGTCTCAAAAAACAAATACATAACTAGAGAATCAATGTTCTTCATAAAAATATTACAATAGTAGGGAGCCTAGCTTAACCATTCGACCTTAACAAAATATCAAAACTTCCTATATATACTAAAATGTTGCAACCACCAGGAATGTGATCAGGCTACTGCCTTCAAAGCCTTCAGTCGGTGTCCTCTCTGTTAGGTTGTGTAGACCTCATTATGTCAGATGCGAGCCAGGCATAGTTATGTGCTTTACAGGAAAAATTGCCCATCAGGAAGCTTTGGATCGTAAGTGCGCCTTCATGGTTGCTCTCTGCAATGTTTTCCATTTATGGGATGAGGTGAGGTCTCAACTGTTGCCCAAAATATTCAATAAATCTCTTTATTGGGATTACGACTAGGCCTGACACCCATAACTGTTTTCAGACAGTGCCAATGACTTATGCGACTCCATCCCGATGCCTCAAGGCCATGAATGGTATTTGTCTATGACCAATGCGAGATTTGCAGGTGGCAGTCTGGTAGAATATGCACAGGGGTGATGTGGAGCAAGGTGCTTGGTGAAAAATTGCATGGCCCAACTAGTGAGCGACGACTATGTGGAAGGAAGTGATTGGGGGAGCAGAGGCTGGGATGAGGTTGCAGTGGCAAGGGAAAGGCAGAGGTGGCAGAGGAATGAGGGAGGTTTGATAGGCAGGGAGGAAGTGACATGTAAGGGAGAGTGGGATAGATGTCGGGAGGGTTCTTGAGCTGCTTAGGCCTCCAATCTTTTTGTTTTCCTTGTGGAAATCATGGGAATAATGCCACATGATTTACACCATAATGCTCTTGAGGGTAAACCTCAATTTCTGTTTGATTCTTAAGAAATAGTTTGCAACTCCTTGTGTTAACATATAAGCTCCATGGGGGATAGAGACCTCCCTGTGATGCTCTAAGAATTCCTTTTGTACTTTCAGTGCCTTAGTATTGGGTTGTGGAGTCACTTATAAAAACCAAAAACAAAAGAAAAATGATATTTACAATGACATGGGAAGCCACTTATGGATTGAGTAAAAAACTTCTTTAGAAAATGCCCATTTACAGGGCTACCAAAAACTTCAGCATCCTCCAAATCCTGCAACTTGTAAGTGTTATTTGAAAAAACATCAAAAATTTTGAAGGGGATGATCCATAAGGCCTCAAATTTACCGTGCTTACCTCTATATTTATTAGGTGCATCCCACTTGAGTACTATATCTCCTAGCTGGAAATCCTCTTTGTTCATCTTCTTTTCAAAGGCCCTCTTGATCTTCTATTGATGATAATATGCCTTGTCCAATAGTTTCTCCCTCATTTGCTGGACTTCTACAAACTGTTGTATTCCCCTAATCATATTATTTGGTTCTCCCTAGTAGTCTTGGAAGAATTTCTCCATAGGTAAGGCAAAGCGAGGAGGAAAAATGGCTTCAACTCCATATACAAGATGGAAAGGAGAGATACCAAGATATCTCTTTCTTGTCACTCTATCAGCCCATAAAGAAAATTTAATCTTTGAATCCCATGCCTTCTTGTTGTCTTCTAATAGTCTTTTGATGATCTTAATAAGGCTCTTGTTAGAGGACTCTGCCAGTCCATTCCCTTAGGGATAGTAAGGAGTAGAGTGAATCAATGTGATTCCAAACTGTTCACAAAAATTACTCAATGGTTTGATTTTGAAAGATGCAGCATTATTATTGACAATTATGTTTGGAAAACCAAATATTTCCATAATATCTTCAATAAACCAAATGATTACCTTGTGAGAATAATTTCTTGTGGGGATGGCCTCTATCTACTTAGTAAAGTAATCTGTTGCAGTCAAGATCCATCTATGATGACCACTTGAAGCAGGGTGAATTTCCCTAATAAAATCTAGGCCCCCTCTGCTGAAAGGGTTCTGAAGCTACCACAGGATTTAGTGGAAAATACTTGAGATGCTTATTTCCAGAGAATTTCTGACACTTAACGTAGGCCCTGATCTTAGCACAAACATCAGTGAAGAAATTATGCCAAAAATAACCAACCCTGAGAATCTTATAGGCTGTGTTTCTCCAGAAGTGATGCCCCCCACACAAACTATCATGAAAATCATACATAATCTTTTGGGCTTCATGTGGGTCTAGACATCTCAAAAGAACTCCTAAAGGGTCTTTCCAATATAAAACTTGATCAACTAGACCATATTTAATTGATTTGAGCTTCAAATCTCTTACCTTTATCCTTTTCATGCCATTAGGAGGTTGTAACTTCTGTAGGAAAAATATAATGTCTTTGTACCAAGTGCATCTTGCACACGGGGGTGTGAATTTAGGATCTTCATCAGAGAACTCAGCTTGCTGATTCTCTGAACAACGATTGATGAAATTTACCCCCAAGTCTTTACAATTAGATTCAACCAACAACCTAGCTAAACCTTGACCTTTAACCAATTTGGTAGGATTTATTTCAAGATCAAATTCAAGGATTTTGGCAATCCACTTGCTTCTTCTTCCGTCTATGTCAGGCTGAACGAGGATCTCCTTCACAGAGGCTGAAGGGACATATGCAATGAATTTTGAATGTAGCACATAAAATATGAAAGATTTGAGAGCTTTAACCAAAGCATAGACCTACTTTTCCATGATGTCATACTTTATTTCAGCATCTCTCAGTGCCCTACTGAAAAAGGAAATGGGTTGCTCTAACCCTTCAACATTTTTTTGAAATAAAACAACGGCTACTGTGTCAAATGCAGCAAAAGAGAAAATCAAAAACTCCTTGGAGTAGTTAGGACTGATGAGCACATGTGCTTCAGTCAAGGCATTCTTTATTTGGTCAAAAGAGTTACAAGATTCAGAAGTCCATTTGATTTCATTTCCTTTCCTCAACGTGGCTGTGATAAACTTCACCAACTGAACAAAAAATGAAACAAACCTTCTAAAAAAATTAATTTTCCCCAAGAAATAATGAACTTATTTCTTGGATCTAGGGAGTGAAAAAGTTTGGATAACCTCTACCCTGCTTGGATCAATCCTTACCCCCCCAGCTGACACAATGTGCCCCAACAATTTCCCCTCTTTTTGGATTTAAAGAGAGACCAAACTTTCTGCATTTCAAAAAGACCCTTTTCAAATGGTCATGATGTTATTTATCAGATTGTGAGAACATTGTTATGTCATCCAAATATATGACCACACATTTGTCCTGTTACCCAATAAATGCTATGTCCATGGCTCACTGAAAATTTCCCCCTGCGTTCATCAGAACAAAGGGAATCTTAGCATACATGAATGTTCTCCAAGGCATAGTGAAGGATGTCTTCTCTCTGTCTTCAGGCAAGACAGAGATCTGATTGTAGCTAGAAAATCCATCAATCATGGACATCCTAGATTCACTTGTTACCCTCTGTAATATGTGATCCAACTTTGGCAGGGGGTAATTGTCCTTCTTAGAGCTTCTGTTCAGGTTCCTGAAATTGACACAAAGTCTGATTTCTCGATTCTTCTTTTTCACTGAGACCAATTTAGCCACCCATTCAAAATACCTTAGATGGATGATAATATGGGCATCCAAAATATTTTTCACCTCTTTCTCCATAATAAGCAACAACATAGGATATATTTGTCTCAATTTCTACCTAAATGGTTTGGCCTCTTCCTTCAATGGTATCTTATGTTCAATGAAACTTGTGTCATATGTTCTGACATCTTCATATGTCCATGAAAAAACATCAGCAAATTCTTTTAACAACTCTTCATATTCAACCCTTTGTTCCCTTGACAAGCTACTTGACAACTTGACAAATTTTGGGTCCTTCTCTATGCCAATATTGCACTCAGTTATATCAACATCATCAATTGAGCCTTTGAATTTTACTACCACATCATTCCCATCAAACAATATTTCCAAAGGAACTAGTCCCTTTGGAATGTGGTTGGTAGGCAACCGAACAATATGGTGATTAGCAATTTTATTTAAAAATACATCAGCATGAGGTTTACTTTAATAATCATGATCTTGATCAATATGTAATGTAGAAAACTCATCAACAGACTCAAGATCATCCTCAAACACCTTCCAATGCTTGACATTGTTAGGTATAGAGGGTCTATATTTCACCTCTACATCATACTTGAGTTTAGGTGGCAGTGGAACTCGAAAATGGCTTGCTGAAACAACCAAAGAATCAACCATGGTATTCTCCTCTCTTGGAATAAATGAAATGTTGAAATCCAGACAAAACTGTCAACTAGGTCCCACACTTCATTTCTGTGAGCTCTAAGCCTAGGATGCTTAGCTTGATAAATATTTTTGATCTGATGAACAATTAGCTCTGCATCTCCAAATACTGATAGCTCTTCTATCCCCATGTCATTTGCATCCCTTAAAACTAAAACAAGAGCTTCATACTCTGCCACATTGTTGGCAGCTTCAAATTCTATTTTGTAGGACAAGGGTATGGTCTCTTGACATGGTGAAACAAATACTACTCCAACACCAACACCTTCCTTAGAAGAGGCTCCATCAAATAACATCTTCCAAACATGGGTAGTTGGAGGAGGGATATCACAAAACGTAATGGATTGTTTTCTGATTTCAAGAGGAGGTTCAGGAGTATCAGTCAATTGCAATATGATGGATCCCAAATTAGTGTCAAAAGAAAAAATAGGATGGTTGGTGGGGTTTTCTTCATCACTGATGATGTATGCGAGCTACGCTTCCCTGTAGATTCTCCTTTGTTCACCCCTAAATACATGAATGGTGGTGTATGAAAGGTCCATATGTAGGGTTCCCCCAAATATCTTTATCCAATATCTAGATAGCAGAATCCCAAACTTAGGGGAAACATCAACCACTACGATATCCATGACCACGCTCTTCATCGATAGATAGAATAGAGAAATGACCAGGTCTTTGATAACCCCTAGTAACTTCACCTTCCTGGAGTCAAAATAATACAGGTCGTGGTAGGTTTTTGTCACCTCCAATCCGAGCTCCTCCATGAAAATCTTAGGCATAAGATTGTGAGATGCCCCTGAATCCATTAAGCACTTATGCAACACCTTATCATGGATGTTCAATGAAGTGTATAAGGGAGGGGAGGAGTCATCTCTATCCTCCACCAAAGGCCCTAATATGACAACTGGCCTTTCATCTTGGAGGTTAACAGAGTCTTTGGGGTGAGACGAAGGTTTGGGATGCAACATTTTGGAGAGGCAAATTTTGAAGTCTTCATGCTTGACCAACTCTGAAATGGGTATAGGGATTCTAATATTTTGTATTTCATGCTCAAAGTTGAAAGAGGAGATGGCCTTTATAATTTATCTCACTTCTGGAACATGATTTTTGACCATTGGTGGGGGTGTCTATGCCTTCTTTTCCTTTCTTTGGTCTGCAATATCTTTAGCAGGGTTTTCTTCTCTGGTAGGCCGATCAGGGATGTCAGATTTCCCTTCTTTCTGTTTGGACCTCAAATTATATCTGTTTGGAGTGTGGCTGGCCTATTCCCCTTTACTTATCTCATTTAGTTGATTACTCACGAGGGCCTCTTCGTATGCATACTGAGTTAAATGAGGGGATGAAGAGGTATCTTCAAGGAAATGGATCTCAAGATCAATATCTTGTTCCTCTTCATTTTCTTTAGTAACCGGGTTAATTTGGAGAGGAGTTTGGATTTTCTGATCATCTCTGTCCCTGTTTCTCTGATCTCTTTGGATGGTCTAAGGGGAATTAGTAGGTCTCCTAAAGTTACCTTTGTTATCAAAATTTTGTGTATTTCTATAGGTCTATCTTGCTTCAAGTTTTACCTTCTCCATGTCAGCGGAAAAATATTTTACTAATTTGGTAAGCTCATCAACTTGAGGGTGGGCAACAGAGGAACCAGAGGTTGAAATTTCAGACCTCGCCTTTCTTCTGTCTCTATCAACCTTACTCCTAAGCTTGTCAGCCACCAATATATTGGTTTCTACTTCAAGGGATGCATCTTGCATATGAACTAAGGAGGTATCTCTTCTTTCTCTCAACACGAGGCAAAAATCAGGGTCAAAATCACTAGCATAAGTCATCTTGGCGGAGGTTTCTGTAGGTTTAATTTCAACGGGAATATTTTTATACATCTTATTAAATCTTTTCAAGAAGTCTGAAACAGATTCCCCTTCTTCTCTCTTAAGTGCCCCAAATTCTATAATATAATAAAGGATATCTTTTTTATTCCCCCGATTTCTTAAGAATGAATCATCCAGAGCAATAATCCCGTCAATAGATCTAGGAGGAAAGTTCTTAAACAAATCCCTAGCATCACCATCAAGGTTCTGTACAAAAACTCTAATCCACACATCTACATTTTCAATGGTCACATCTCCCTCCCCTGTGAACTGGGGCATGTACTTAAGGTAGTCCGTGGTTGGGAGAGAATTCATAGGTTGAGGTAAAACTAGAGGGGCGTATCTTCCAACCAATATCTCAGCCATCCTGTTCCTAGAAGGATTATCACCTAACATTTGGACGTGAACTAGAGGAGAACTAGGAGGAGATGGAGTTCAGACAGGAGAGAATGGGGCTGTGCTTCTGGGAGAAAAAGGAAAAGGCTGAGTGTTAGGAGATAAGGATGAAGGGATAGAGGTAACATAGGTTTCCACTTTTGTAACTACAACAACTCTAATAGGAGGAGTAGGAAAGTATTCTCAGGTCAAAGCTCTCTCCTTCCACTTCACAGCTTCGGGGGAGAAAGGGCTGTCAAATCTCTCTCCTTCCAAACCAAGAATAGGAGGGGAGAAATCGACAGGAAAACTCCCAAAACTTAAATTTCTCGAAACTCCAACAGTTTTTATAATAGGAGAATCAGAAACAGTTACTGGAGTTTGTAAAGAGGGATTATGCAAATTATTAGAAAAACTTGGTACAACAATAGAGGTACCTTTTTGAGCGATCTTTCCCTTTCTAATAATTTCCTTTGGGTTAGCTTTAGATGTTGCTAGAGGAAGCAGTGAAGTGGACCTCGTATGTTTGCCTTTAGGAGACAAAATTGAAATAGTGGAGTCACCAGGTGCAAGTTGCAAACTTCAATGGTATTGATATCTGATGCACCTTCAAAATCAGAGTTTCTTTGTTGTTCTATCCCAAGGAAATGTATTCAATTCATTCCTCGACAACGACACAAGAAATTTTAGCACTAGAAGTCACCTTTAGATTATATAGAAGGTAAGCCTAGTACCCATCAATTTGTGTAAGTGTAATTGATTTTTAATAGGTCTAATGGAGAGGACTCAATGAAAATAACGTTCTAACTCAGAAATCTAGACTAGCATGCATAAGCAATTGAGGTCTGGAATCAACTTTAGTCAGTAGGTTGGAGTAAGGGTGAATAGAGGGAAGACTTTGGTGAGGAGAGTTTAGAGGTCTGTTGTGGACATTAGGTCTTCCAACAACGTAAGGAGAAAAAAATTAAACGCAAGATCCTCTTGAACTCAAATCTCAAGGAAACTGAAAGAAATTATAACAACACTATAATGAAACATTCATCATAATACAGTTACAACAATTCATGTGAATCAATCATTCATGAACTCTCTCAGTATCACAGGAAAATAATATGGGTCAAGAAAGTTGACTTAGATTAAACAATATGTCTCAAAAAAAAATCCATAACCAGAGAACTAGTGTTCTTCATAAAAATATTACAATAGTAGGGAGCCTAGCTCAACCATTCAACCTTAACAAAATATAAAAAATGCATATATATACTAAAATCCTGCAACCACTAGGAATGTGATTAGATCACTACCTTCAAAGCCTTCATTCGGTGCCCTCTCTATCAGGTTGTGCAGACCTCATTATGTCAGATGCGATCCATGCATAGTTATGTGCTTTACAGGAAAAAATTCCCATAAGGAAGCCTCAGATCGTAAGTGCACTTTCATAGCTGCTCTCTGCAACATTTTCCATTTATGGGATGAGGCGAGGTGTCAACTGCTGCCCACAATATTTAACAACTATCTTCATTGGGATTAGGACTAGGCCTACCACCCATAACTGTTCTCAGATGGTTCCAATGACTTCTATGAGTCCATCCTGAATCCTTGAGGCCATGAATGGTCTTTTTCTGTGACCAATGCGAGATTTGCAGGTCGCAGTTTGATAGAGTATGCGCAAGGGTGATGTGGAGTGAGGTTCTTGGTGAAAACTTGCACGACCTAGCGAGTGAGCGAAGACCATGTGGAAGGAAGCAATTGGGGGAGCATAGGCTAGGACAAGGTTGTGGTGTCAAGGGAAAGGCAAAGGTGGCAGAGGAATGAGGGAGGTGTGATAGGTGGGGAGGAACTGACATGTAAGAGAGTGGAATGTGAGTGGGACAAATGTTGGGAGGGTGCTTGAGCTTCTTAGGCCTCTAATATTTTCATTTTCCCTGTGGAAATCATGGGCATAATGCCACATGATTTACACCATAATTCTCTTGAGGGTAAACCTCAATTTTTGTCTAATTCTTAAGAAATAGTATGGAGCTCCTTGTGTTAACAGGCCCACAATGCCACCTCATTTGTACCCATCACCATAGCTGAATTGACGAGATTTTTCTAAGGATATTTGGAGATTACGAAAGCATGAGGCTACAATCTGGGAGTGGCGAGAGACATGTTAGTGGTCCTATCCTCCTGTATTGTCTGAAATTTTTAGAATGTAGGTAGGGACTATATGGAGGGCCGTACAAGGGTGTTTTTGGGTAGGGACCCACCAGTGCATGAGAAAAGGAGGAATACCCATGCAAATGTGTGCGAGCACAATCCCTTTTCCAACGCATAGTGTGCATATGTGCTTGGAACAACCATGCATGGGATGCACACCTGTTTGATTGAAAACTATGCATGATGCATGACTGTTTCTTAGACAGCTGTGCATTAGTACATAGTTATGTAGAGAATAGGTGTGCACATGTGCACATCTGTATGGGTGACAGCTGTGCATTGATGCATGACTGTTTTTCAGATAGATACACATGAGTGTGCAGTTGTGCAAAGAACAGGCGTGCACATGTGCGCACCTGTCTTAGTGAAAGCCGCACACTGGAGACAAGGATAAGGGGTTTGAAATTTGTGAATTTTTTATGATGTTTATGGATGATGAGGTTGATCAAGTGTTTCTGTGTGGATGCAGGTGATCAACCTACTATGGATATCACGATGCCAATGCACTAGAGAGAGCCTTTTTTTTTTTTATTCACATTTCCGATTTGATTTCAGAGTTTAAAATGAGACAGGTTTGAATAGCTACTGCAAGAGAAGAAATATAAAATAATAATGATCATGTGGGCTTGGGTGCTTATGTCGGTTATTTTACTTGACTACCTGTTCTTACTTCGGTTCCCAGGCTTAAGCTGCTTCTGCGTAGAGATCATTTCCGAAATTATTGTATATCCAAAACTATACATGGATTCGTGAAGAATGGATTTGTTTTCATGCTATGAACAAGGCATTGCTTGGTAGGATAAAGGCAAGACGTTGGACGTTAAATCTTTTTTTTTTTTTTTGTGACTAACTTCATTTAATCTTAAGATAAATTGATTTGTGTATTAATTAAAAAAAATGGAATATGTTGAATACTAACACAATAACTAGGTTGTTTCCAAAGAATTGTTGCAGTACGTTCTTTGAGGAATGTATACAATTCCATACTAATATTTGTGCAAATATATTCTAATAATTCCAAGTAACTATCCTCTTTCCATTGAGTGGCTTATGATTGTATAACTGAGAAAATTGTTCCTAGTTCATAAATTTGTAAATTGTAGAGATTTTCTGCATATCATTACTATAAAATATGTGCCATAGAGTAGATAAATTGTGGATGGTGTTAATGGTTGAAATCCTATACTTAATTATAACATG
>JZKD02S2259748.1:0-28927 GCA_000966675.3 Picea glauca
TGAAGAGTATGAAGGGTTCTGTTATAACCTTGCTTGACTGGGTAGTGTGGAGGCACCCCCGTAGGTGCAACAAGAACATCTTGGTACTCTTCTACAATCTCGTTGATGTGCTTCTGCTGGATAGAAAGGTCTTGGGATGAGACTGCAATGGTTGCAGTGTCCTTCTGTTCACCTTCTGATCGAATTGTGAAGAGGCTAAACTTTGCAGTATGAGAGATTACTTTGTGGCATTGTTTTGGTGGGACAATAGTTGGAACTACCTCTGGTATCCTGTATAGTTGACCCCTCAGAGTAACAATGGCACCACGAGGTCAAGACTCATAAACAACATGACGCCTCCACATATATGGTTGGCCTAATAGAACATCACAGACTTCCAGTGGAGAAACATCACACAATACCTCGTCCTTGAAGGGCTTGATGTCATAGGACATACGACACTACTGGCTGACACAAATATTTTGACCCTGGCAAAGCCACCCGATGTTGTATGGCTGCGAGTGTGGTGTTGTTGACAAATCCAACTGCTTGACAACCTCTGCTGAGATGATGTTCTTTTGGCTTCCTCTATCAACAATAAAATGCAGTAGGGTACCCTTCACCCACATCTGTGAATAGAAGAGGCTCTCCCCCTCCTCAGGATCCTCTTCTGGTTGGATTGTTGCAGTTGCAACAATAGCAGTGCATTCTGCATCGATGATTTGTCTCATTTTATTATTTTCTGAATCAGGGTCCAAGTCGGGGTTCAACTCTTTGTCTTTGAGCTTGGCCACCAATGACTGTATTGAGCGACATTCATCAGTATTGTGCCAAGTGTTGTTGTGGAACTCACACCACTTTCCGGTGTCTTTCTTAGGCTTCCTGTTACCCTTCTTTGCCTGCATCTGGGACTGACTCTTGAGGTTGGCCTTCCTTGCTCTGTCCTTCATTATGTGAGTTAGAGTTGCCTTTTCCATGCTTCTCCCACTTACTCTGTTGCTTGAATTTATGCTCAATTTTGATTGCATGTCGATAAGCAACTCCAGTGATGAGATGTCTAAGAAATCCATCTCTGTTTGGATGTACTTGTGTATACCACTGCGGTACTTCAAAACCAGGTGTCGCTCAGAGTCTTTGATACCCAGCTTTGAGCACAAGGTATGAAAGATGTTGGTGTACTCTGACGCCATTTGGTCTCTTTTCTGACGCAAAGTTGTCCATCTCATGTATTGGTCATCATAGTTTCCGATAGGGTAAAACTTCTCCTTTAGGGCATCTACAAAGGCCACCCAAGTGGGTTCTCTCCTAAATAGTGTAGATTCATCTGCTGTGTACCTCTCCTAGTAACCTTCTCACCAAGCTCTGACATGGGGAAGGGATTTAAGGAGCGCGAAGGTGATCTTTTCACTGTTGGAAATTTTTTCGACAGAGTAATAACCTTCTAGTAGATTCAACCATTTTTCTAGAGTATTTGCATCTATTTGGCCTTCAAATAAGGGGATACCAAAATTGACTTGTACCTTGAAGGGTGTCGCACTTGTGAAATGGCTTCTTGTCGAAGATGCCTCAACTGCTGCTATCGGTAGTCTTCGAAGGATCTGAGCAAAGTTGTCCATCATCTCGTTCCTCTGTCGCACGAGGGCTTCCTTGAGCAACGTCTTGAAATGATCACCTGCTTTGTCATCTCTCTTTTCTTCCGCCATGGGAGGTCGCTTGGGCTAGAAAGAGCAGTTGTCCTCAAGCGAAACTAGCTCGAGACCCAACTCTCTATACCTTGACCTCGTTGAGGACCTGCTCCGAGAAACAACAAGGAGCAGCTTGCTTTGATACCACTGATCCAGATTATTTTGAGAATGACATGAAGACAAAAATATAAATGAGATATAACAATGAAATACACAAAAATATAGAAGAGAGCACATAAATACAGTGAAACCCAACTTCTATTACTGAATAAGATAGAAAAACATTGTAGAACACAAACTAAAAAAATGGGGTAGCTTATGTCTAAACATAAAGAGATGTTGGCTACGCTTCATTCACAATAAGCTTTACATCACACTCCATTGTCTACTTAAAGCGCCTCCTTCACCTCAGTTATATATGAGAGAGTGAGAGGAGAACAATTCCCATGATACATGTGGGATAAATTGGACTAAGCTTATAAAATGCCATAGGTATGTAAAACACTAAGACTTCTTGGGCGGTCACCCATCCCAATACTATTCTAGCCTGAGCGCGCTTAACTACGAAGTTCTAATGGGATCCGATGCATTAGCGCTATGTTGTAGGCATGTACATAAGACCACTAGGAATTCATTACATGATGTCTATAATTAACAAATGAAGATGATATTACATTCCATTCCCCATCAAAAGGGTGAATATTGTGGTTTATTAAAATCATAGGCTCAAAATGGCGATTCAGTGGAAAATGTGGATGGCCACTGAGATCCATCTGGATCAAAAAGATCTAGTCACAATAATTAACCATTGTAGCATCTGGAAAAATTTCTAGAGTAGCATCCACATTAGTGTTCCAAAGGTGGTCTTAGTTTCATCCATGGTAATGTCCAAAGGTCTCAATTACATACAAGTTGGCATCCAAGTGTTGGTCACAATTTCATCCATGTTAACATCCAATATTTGGTCAAAATTACAACCATTTTAATGTCCAATGCTTGGGCTATTGCAGTCCGTGTTTGTATCCAACTTTTGGTGATCTTAGTGATAACCATGTTAATGTCCAACACTCGATTTCAATTAGAACCATGTTAAAATCCAAAACTTAGTCTCAAATGCCACCATGTTAACATGTGATGTCCCTTTCCCCTTAATCACCTAGGAGGACTTAATAGCCTATTTAATTCCCGTAGGCTATAGTTGGAGCAATGGAATTATTTAATTAATGTCAATTTGGGCGAAGAAGAAACATTAAAGTTGACATTAATTAATTAATAAAATTAAAAGGGGTAAAAAGTGGCTTTTGGGAGAAAATGACTAGAAGCCTTATAAAGTCATTTTATATTATTTTGGGGGGAGCGGAAAAGTCACTTGAGATTTATAAAAGAGAATGGAGACACATTCTCTCATTCATTCATGACTTATTTTGCAAAAAGAATTTGAGGAGATCTTGTGGCTTTTGGCTCTTGGGACAAAAAACCCTAGAGAAAGATTGAGTTCGGTGGTGAGACTATCCACCCTAGCTGATCATGGAGGAAAGATCACTAAGATCTTTTCATTGTATTTTATTGTGGCCAAGATTTCATCATTTGGTAGTTGAGTTTTCATTTGTAGAGGTCGATTTTACTTGAAGAGGGCGAGTTGGTTTTCTGGTTGCATTTCTTGTCTTGGTGGACTGAGTTTCCTTATCTTAGAGGTTGAGTTACATCTGTTGTGCGACGAATTTCCAGCACTGACCGAGTTTCTGGTCAAAGGAGAAAATCTATCACTATTGGGGGCAACGTTTATGCTAGGGACAAGTTTCTTTCTAGTATTGGGTTGAGTTCTTCATTTCTGGGCGGGTTCCTTGATTGGAGGGATGAGATCCTCTTTGTTGGTCAAGTTACCCTCATTGCTGGGTCGATTTCTATATTCTTGTGGCCGAGTCTTGTTGTTGGGAGGCTGAACCATCTGTGTGGGCCGAGTTACTCTTAGTCTGGGCCGAGTTCATTACTTTAGGGACAAGTTTTGTATTGGGGTGCACTGTTGTTCCATTATCCATCAAACAACTGCACACAGATTACTCCTACATGTCTGTTCATCTTTTATATGACTGTTGTATATTTCCTCTACCTATCGGAAACCCATTTCGTTAATGTACATGTCAGAATTTGTCTTCACTTGCTTACTGTTAAAGTACTTATGATAGTGACAAACTATAGCATTGTTGCCATATAATCTCAATGCAATAAGTTCTGGGTATATATCTTATGTGTTTACTATATATTGTTAGCAAAACAATTCAAAATTAACAAACTATTGATAAATATTGCTTGCATGCAAATTGTTTGAAAAAATGTCCACACCAACAAATTGAGCTAAAATTGAAAACAATTTAGTAAGGGACATTACAGTGGTATCAGAGCAAGGTTGTGAACTATTTGACAAAAGTTGTGAGCCAAGAAAACACATAAAATATATCAACAGTAAAGCAATGGATATTACAGTGGCATCAGAGCCACAGTCCTGCCAGCCTGTGAGTGTTTGTTATTTTATGAGGTGGGAAGGCAGGGAATATATCACTTATAGAGGTAGAAGGCAATGAGGATCAAAAAACATATTTCACTCTTAATAAGAAGATGAACATGTGGAGGACAAGGATGAGAAACCTGAGGGAAACACCATGGACATTCTAAATGATTTAGCAAGGTGGCAACAACAACTGGTACAACTCATGACTCAATTAATCAACAGTACTCAAGTGAACCAAAACCATGGGGGCAACAATGGTTCGAGGGGTACTAATGGACACAATGGGAACCAAAACCATGGTGGCAACAATGGTTTAGGGGGTACTAATGGACATAATGGGAACCATGCAGAAGACAACAACAACAATATTCCCACACAAAACAACACTAGGACCACCAATATAGTGATTCCTAGACCTCTTTTGCCTTAGTTCTTGGGGGAGTAGCAAACAAAAAATCAAGGACAACAAGGACGAGCTGAAACCTTTAATGATTACTCGAGGGAGTACTAGATTCTTGGTGAGGATTTTCAGGCAACCATGTCATTACAAGACTATTGTAATATCTAATACATGAATAGACCAAGGGATTTCAACAGGGGTCAACAAAACATTGATCTCATGCAAAAGGTTGGAAAATTATCCATTCCTTCCTTTGATGGTTCCAACAAGTGCATCGTTAGAGCCTAGGTACATAAGTTGGACACATACTTCCAACTCAACCCTATGACGTAGGTAGAAGTGATTAAATTTGCTACCTTGCATTTAGATGGAGAGACCCTGGTGGTACTGTGGATTGATGGAGAGACCCTGGTGGTACCATGGATTGGTCACTATGGGACATGCCAACATTACTTCCTATCTGAACTTCACACAGAAGTTGATGGAACGATTTGAAAAAAAAGATCCAGAACTAAATTTCAGAGAGTTGGCACAACTCAGACAGGATGGGACACCGGATGCTTACATTATAGAGTTCCATAGGCTTGCAGTCACAATGACAAACATATTGAAACAAAGGCTAGTTATGTTGTTCACGAAAGGATTATCTGAGCCACTGCATGGTTGGGTTAAAGACTTCAAACCAGAGTCTTCAAACTAGAGTCTCTATAGGATGCCATCATCAGGACCAGGGACATGGAGGATGTGGTTCCAAAGAACAAACCTTTCTCCAAGCCTTTCATTTCCAAGAAGAACAAAGATAAGAAACCTTTTCAGAAAGAGTATACCGAAAATGAGATGTTGGACGAGGCAACCCGCAATGAGTTGTGAAGGAAAAAACTTTGATTCAGTTGCAAAGTGCCTTGGGAGCCGAGACACAAGTCCATGGGGAAGGGCAAGGTACACTATATAGAGTTGCACTCAGAAAGTGATGAGGAAGAGGAGGAAGCTACACAGGGACAAGGCAATGAGCAAGGAGACTTGAGTGATGAACAACCTCGTGTGGAGGCCAAGGGTGGGACTATCACCACTCTATCTAACACTCCTACATACTACACTTTCAGTGTCAGAGTACTATGGGGACAACGTGTCACAACGTTGATTGATGGTGGGGCAACCCACAAATTCATTGTTGCAGCATTGATAGACATGAGATGCATTGCTATAGAGGACTTTGAGAGGTTCAATGTGGTAGTGGACGATGGATTTAATATGAAATGCATACAAAATATTCCGAGGTTGCCTGTGACGTTGGGAAACTATACCTTGACTGACGATTTTTATGTGGTTGATTTGGGGGGCACCAATATAGTTTTGGGTGTTCAATGGCTTCATTGTTTTGGGGGAATTTGCGATGAATTACCAGGCAATGGATATGAGATTCAATACAACAAATGCCAAGAAGATTGTTCTGAGGGGAATTTTAAATGGTGGCCTAAGATTGTGTCAACCAAAACGATGGAGGCCATCTTTAGGCACAAAGAAATAACTTGTGCAACAAATTGTTTGATCACAACTCAAGAATCAACGGGGGACCAACAACACCATCCTGTAGACATTCAATCATTGCTGAGTAAACATGATCACATTTTTGGAGAGATACCACTAGGGAGACCACCCGATAGAGGCTTTGAGCATAGTATAGAGTTGGAGGGAGCCAAACTAGTAATAACCACTCCTTATAGGCACCTGAAGAAATTTAAAGATGAAATAGGAAAGGCCATCAAGGAGTTACTAGAGATGGGGCATATCAGACCCAGTTCTAGTCCTTTCACTTCTTTAGTTGTCTTGGTTAATAAGAATGACAGAACGATTAGGATGTGCATCGACTACATGGCTCTGAACAAGAAGACGATCAAGATTAGGTACCCTATTGCCAGGATCGATGAGATTTTGGATGAGTTGCATGGAGCAATGTATTTTTTGAAGATTGATCTTTCATAAGATATCATCAAATCATAGTCTGGGAGCAAGATGTCCATAAGACTGCTTTTAGGTGCCACTATGGGCATTATGAGTTCCTAGTCATGCCATTTGGATTGGCTAATGAACCTGCTACATTCCAGTCTTGAATGAATCACATTTTCAACAAGCAGCTCTGGAAATTCTTATTGGTGTTCTTCGATGATCTTCTTATATACAATAGGACATAGAAGGAGCACTTGGAGCATTTGGATGAGATTTTGGGCATCATGGAGGAGTAGTCCTTGTATGATAAGGAGTTGAAATGTGAGTTCGACATGACGAAGATCTTGTACTTGGGCCATGTGATCAATGCACACTGGGTACAAGTAGATAGGGAGAAGGTCCAGGGCATACTAGATTGGCCACTGGCCAAGAACCTTACAAATTTGCGTGGAATCTTCGGGATATGCAACTACTACCGACGGTTTGTAAAGGGATTCTCACAATTGAGTGCACCACTCACAAATCTCATGAAGAAAGGGGTATTCAGGTGGATAGAGGAAGCCCATAAGACATTCAACAAACTCAAGGAGGTGATGAACACTTGCTCAGTTCTAACACTTCTTGATTTCACTCAGCCCTTTGTGCTTGAGTGTGATGCTTCAGGTGAAGGAATTGGAGCAGTTTTGATGCAACATAGACATTTGATAACATAGGAGATTAGGAATCTCACAGAGTTAGAGAGGCTCTATTCCATCTATGACAAGGAAATGCTCACCATCATGCATGCTTTGGCAAAATTCAAACAATACTTGGTAGGTGGAAAATTTGTGGTTAAGACTGACCACAACAATTTGAGGTACTTCTTGGAGCAGAGGGACTTAAACGAGAGTCAACATAAGTGGGTCAACAAACTTCAAGCATATGACTTTGATATTGAGTATCTGAAAGGAAAGAAAAATGCAGTTGTTGATGCTCTCTCCAAGAAGCTCGAGATATATTCACTTGCAGAAATTTCAGTTCACTGGAAATCCCACCTCTTGATGGAGTACTCCAAGAATACATTTTATTGTGAATTGATGGATGACAACATACAAGATGACAAGTACAGGGTGGTGGATGGTATCATCTACTACAAGGACCACATATAATTAGTCCCCGAGTCCACACTGAAGGATGAGACTATGAGGGCTATGCATTATACGTCTCTGATAGACCATCCTGGGTACTTTCAAACTTACAAGAAGATTAGGGAGATGTTCTCTCGGAAGGACCTCAAATATGATGTATTGAAACATGTGAGGGAGTGTATGACTTGTGATGCAGGAGCATCGTAAGCAGCCAGCCAAGCGAGCATGAAGGCAGAAGACAACTGGAAAGTGCAACACACATTTTACATGTTTTGGAAATGTTTTTGAAGCATTAATGAAATGGTTAAAGGGAAGCGTACTTGCGTATTGTAAACAGATCATGAGTGATTCGCTCTCATCTGCAGGAGGTAGAGACATTTATGCATAGTGAATGAAAGTAGGTAGATTTAAATTCCAGATTAGACAGTTTTAGGAACAGGAGGGAAAACGGATATAGACGCCCTCATCTTTGTATCATTGTATCATTAGAACATTAGCATAGAGCAAGAGAAGGGAGAGTTGTAGCAGAGAGTTGAGAAGAAGGATTCATGTACATGAGCTTTGAATTAATATATGAAGCTTTAATTCAGATCTATGGTGTTATGATGTTTTTTGTTTGTACATGTTAAATGGTCTGCTTACAGTTGTTTTATGCTATTTGTTATGCATTTGCTTTAGTACTATGAATGTATGATTTCATGTTGAATGTTTGAATCTGAGAGAAGGAGAATGAGTTTCAATTGTTTCTCTTCCTGAGTGAGAGAATTTCCTGCGAGGAGTGCAGTGAAACGTCCGCAAGGAGTGCGTTGACGAAGGTTCAGAGTTCATCTCTGAAAGCTCAGGTGGGATACCGTTGTTCTCATTCCCATAAAAGTGCAGGCAAAGCACAGGAGCCGTGCAAGGTGTGCGCAGGCTGGGCGAAACCTTAGAATTTATCAACTAAGGTTGAGAGATTGAAAGGCTGATGTTGCAGAGAAAGTGCATAGAGTCGGGGGTTCAAATACGTTGAGGTATTCGAAGGATTACCGCAAAGAGTGCGTGCAAAATTCTTCTTGAAGACCTGAGTTGCGAAGAAATCTCAGAGGGGTTAGGGCCTTCGAATCATTCAAGAGAAAGCGGGAAGCCCAAGTGGTGTGCAGAAGTCACGTCCCAGAGAAGGATCGCAGAGTCGATTTTTGAACCAGAGGTTCTTGAGGAGGAACTAAACGGTCGGAATTCTTCGAGGAGAACTCCCGAAATAGCGAGGACCGTAGCATCCAAGAAAGTTGCAGGGTGGTTAGAGGCAGGCGAGATTACCACTCTAGGATCCAGAATCAACGTGGATCGTTGATCGTGCTTTGCACAAGTTGTCGGATCATTTCGGCATTTCGGGGATCCTAACGACAAGGAGTTGAGCACAGCGAAACGAAAGTCCCGAAGTCGCGAGTTGCGACAGGAATTGGATTAGAGGTTTGGGATTTCAGCACTTTGGGTGTCGGAAGACGAAGGAGACAACGCTTTGGGAGCAAGAGTCTCGAAAACCCGAAAGAGTGATAGGTGGCAGGAGTCTACGTCAAAGGTAGAAAACCGCAAGGGCGAGAGGTGGCGTGTCTTCGTCAATTGGCAGAGTCAAACCTTGTGGACCGTTTTGGGGTTCGGAGGTCGAAGGACGGAGAGCCTTGCATCCGTATTCGCAAAATCGCGAAGTCCGAAACCCCGATGAAGTGAGAAGCCCATTGAAAAGTCAACCTTTGCCGAGTGCATCGGAGTTCGAAAATTCGAGTTTCGGAAGTTGTAGAGATAAGAACCCTCGACATCAGAGATCGCGAAATCGGGAAACCCGAAATCTCGAAGTTGTGAAGGGCGCGATCCTATTTCGGGTCAAGAGATTTGGGTTGATGCTTCGTGTTTGATCGCGTGAGCACACTCATAAGGACCTGTGGAAAAACACTGTTGTGTGTGAACGTTATCTCCCGAGGGGAAACCAAAGAGTCTATTAGACTCAAAGGGCAGATTTAGAGTGATCCTGTGCGGACCTCGACCCGAGGGTTTGAGGGTTTGCGTCAGTTGTGGTATCAGAGCCTAGAAAGATTTCGTTGCTTTCTGTAGCAGAGAAAAGAGGAATTTTACAGCCATGCCGCCGAGAAGAAGAGACAGGCAAATACCTGATCCACCAAAGGAAAGGGAAATGCCAACAAGAAGAGACAGGCAAATACTTGATCCACCAGAGGAAAGGGAAATGCCCAGAAGAAGAGATAGGTAATTACCTGACCCGGCAAGGGAAAGAGAGATGCGTGAATTATGTGCTAGGCTTGATGCCATGGAGACGGCACATAGGCACACAGTGGACGCTGGGGATATCAGGGAATATGAAAGTGAAAATGAAGTCGGAACCGAGGAAGTTGTAGTCGAAGATGCTGCGGAAGAACGCTTATTCAGGGCTGTTGTAAAGATAGGTGCCAGGGCAAGAATGGAGATTCCCATGTATGAGGGAAACCTGGATGTTGAGGAGCTTCTAGACTGGATTAGAGCTCTAGATAAATATTTTGACTATGAGGACGTNCTCTTGGGACAAAAAACCCTAGAGAAAGATTGAGTTCGGTGGTGAGACTATCCACCCTAGCTGATCATGGAGGAAAGATCACTAAGATCTTTTCATTGTATTTTATTGTGGCCAAGATTTCATCATTTGGTAGTTGAGTTTTCATTTGTAGAGGTCGATTTTACTTGAAGAGGGCGAGTTGGTTTTCTGGTTGCATTTCTTGTCTTGGTGGACTGAGTTTCCTTATCTTAGAGGTTGAGTTACATCTGTTGTGCGACGAATTTCCAGCACTGACCGAGTTTCTGGTCAAAGGAGAAAATCTATCACTATTGGGGGCAACGTTTATGCTAGGGACAAGTTTCTTTCTAGTATTGGGTTGAGTTCTTCATTTCTGGGCGGGTTCCTTGATTGGAGGGATGAGATCCTCTTTGTTGGTCAAGTTACCCTCATTGCTGGGTCGATTTCTATATTCTTGTGGCCGAGTCTTGTTGTTGGGAGGCTGAACCATCTGTGTGGGCCGAGTTACTCTTAGTCTGGGCCGAGTTCATTACTTTAGGGACAAGTTTTGTATTGGGGTGCACTGTTGTTCCATTATCCATCAAACAACTGCACACAGATTACTCCTACATGTCTGTTCATCTTTTATATGACTGTTGTATATTTCCTCTACCTATCGGAAACCCATTTCGTTAATGTACATGTCAGAATTTGTCTTCACTTGCTTACTGTTAAAGTACTTATGATAGTGACAAACTATAGCATTGTTGCCATATAATCTCAATGCAATAAGTTCTGGGTATATATCTTATGTGTTTACTATATATTGTTAGCAAAACAATTCAAAATTAACAAACTATTGATAAATATTGCTTGCATGCAAATTGTTTGAAAAAATGTCCACACCAACAAATTGAGCTAAAATTGAAAACAATTTAGTAAGGGACATTACAGTGGTATCAGAGCAAGGTTGTGAACTATTTGACAAAAGTTGTGAGCCAAGAAAACACATAAAATATATCAACAGTAAAGCAATGGATATTACAGTGGCATCAGAGCCACAGTCCTGCCAGCCTGTGAGTGTTTGTTATTTTATGAGGTGGGAAGGCAGGGAATATATCACTTATAGAGGTAGAAGGCAATGAGGATCAAAAAACATATTTCACTCTTAATAAGAAGATGAACATGTGGAGGACAAGGATGAGAAACCTGAGGGAAACACCATGGACATTCTAAATGATTTAGCAAGGTGGCAACAACAACTGGTACAACTCATGACTCAATTAATCAACAGTACTCAAGTGAACCAAAACCATGGGGGCAACAATGGTTCGAGGGGTACTAATGGACACAATGGGAACCAAAACCATGGTGGCAACAATGGTTTAGGGGGTACTAATGGACATAATGGGAACCATGCAGAAGACAACAACAACAATATTCCCACACAAAACAACACTAGGACCACCAATATAGTGATTCCTAGACCTCTTTTGCCTTAGTTCTTGGGGGAGTAGCAAACAAAAAATCAAGGACAACAAGGACGAGCTGAAACCTTTAATGATTACTCGAGGGAGTACTAGATTCTTGGTGAGGATTTTCAGGCAACCATGTCATTACAAGACTATTGTAATATCTAATACATGAATAGACCAAGGGATTTCAACAGGGGTCAACAAAACATTGATCTCATGCAAAAGGTTGGAAAATTATCCATTCCTTCCTTTGATGGTTCCAACAAGTGCATCGTTAGAGCCTAGGTACATAAGTTGGACACATACTTCCAACTCAACCCTATGACGTAGGTAGAAGTGATTAAATTTGCTACCTTGCATTTAGATGGAGAGACCCTGGTGGTACTGTGGATTGATGGAGAGACCCTGGTGGTACCATGGATTGGTCACTATGGGACATGCCAACATTACTTCCTATCTGAACTTCACACAGAAGTTGATGGAACGATTTGAAAAAAAAGATCCAGAACTAAATTTCAGAGAGTTGGCACAACTCAGACAGGATGGGACACCGGATGCTTACATTATAGAGTTCCATAGGCTTGCAGTCACAATGACAAACATATTGAAACAAAGGCTAGTTATGTTGTTCACGAAAGGATTATCTGAGCCACTGCATGGTTGGGTTAAAGACTTCAAACCAGAGTCTTCAAACTAGAGTCTCTATAGGATGCCATCATCAGGACCAGGGACATGGAGGATGTGGTTCCAAAGAACAAACCTTTCTCCAAGCCTTTCATTTCCAAGAAGAACAAAGATAAGAAACCTTTTCAGAAAGAGTATACCGAAAATGAGATGTTGGACGAGGCAACCCGCAATGAGTTGTGAAGGAAAAAACTTTGATTCAGTTGCAAAGTGCCTTGGGAGCCGAGACACAAGTCCATGGGGAAGGGCAAGGTACACTATATAGAGTTGCACTCAGAAAGTGATGAGGAAGAGGAGGAAGCTACACAGGGACAAGGCAATGAGCAAGGAGACTTGAGTGATGAACAACCTCGTGTGGAGGCCAAGGGTGGGACTATCACCACTCTATCTAACACTCCTACATACTACACTTTCAGTGTCAGAGTACTATGGGGACAACGTGTCACAACGTTGATTGATGGTGGGGCAACCCACAAATTCATTGTTGCAGCATTGATAGACATGAGATGCATTGCTATAGAGGACTTTGAGAGGTTCAATGTGGTAGTGGACGATGGATTTAATATGAAATGCATACAAAATATTCCGAGGTTGCCTGTGACGTTGGGAAACTATACCTTGACTGACGATTTTTATGTGGTTGATTTGGGGGGCACCAATATAGTTTTGGGTGTTCAATGGCTTCATTGTTTTGGGGGAATTTGCGATGAATTACCAGGCAATGGATATGAGATTCAATACAACAAATGCCAAGAAGATTGTTCTGAGGGGAATTTTAAATGGTGGCCTAAGATTGTGTCAACCAAAACGATGGAGGCCATCTTTAGGCACAAAGAAATAACTTGTGCAACAAATTGTTTGATCACAACTCAAGAATCAACGGGGGACCAACAACACCATCCTGTAGACATTCAATCATTGCTGAGTAAACATGATCACATTTTTGGAGAGATACCACTAGGGAGACCACCCGATAGAGGCTTTGAGCATAGTATAGAGTTGGAGGGAGCCAAACTAGTAATAACCACTCCTTATAGGCACCTGAAGAAATTTAAAGATGAAATAGGAAAGGCCATCAAGGAGTTACTAGAGATGGGGCATATCAGACCCAGTTCTAGTCCTTTCACTTCTTTAGTTGTCTTGGTTAATAAGAATGACAGAACGATTAGGATGTGCATCGACTACATGGCTCTGAACAAGAAGACGATCAAGATTAGGTACCCTATTGCCAGGATCGATGAGATTTTGGATGAGTTGCATGGAGCAATGTATTTTTTGAAGATTGATCTTTCATAAGATATCATCAAATCATAGTCTGGGAGCAAGATGTCCATAAGACTGCTTTTAGGTGCCACTATGGGCATTATGAGTTCCTAGTCATGCCATTTGGATTGGCTAATGAACCTGCTACATTCCAGTCTTGAATGAATCACATTTTCAACAAGCAGCTCTGGAAATTCTTATTGGTGTTCTTCGATGATCTTCTTATATACAATAGGACATAGAAGGAGCACTTGGAGCATTTGGATGAGATTTTGGGCATCATGGAGGAGTAGTCCTTGTATGATAAGGAGTTGAAATGTGAGTTCGACATGACGAAGATCTTGTACTTGGGCCATGTGATCAATGCACACTGGGTACAAGTAGATAGGGAGAAGGTCCAGGGCATACTAGATTGGCCACTGGCCAAGAACCTTACAAATTTGCGTGGAATCTTCGGGATATGCAACTACTACCGACGGTTTGTAAAGGGATTCTCACAATTGAGTGCACCACTCACAAATCTCATGAAGAAAGGGGTATTCAGGTGGATAGAGGAAGCCCATAAGACATTCAACAAACTCAAGGAGGTGATGAACACTTGCTCAGTTCTAACACTTCTTGATTTCACTCAGCCCTTTGTGCTTGAGTGTGATGCTTCAGGTGAAGGAATTGGAGCAGTTTTGATGCAACATAGACATTTGATAACATAGGAGATTAGGAATCTCACAGAGTTAGAGAGGCTCTATTCCATCTATGACAAGGAAATGCTCACCATCATGCATGCTTTGGCAAAATTCAAACAATACTTGGTAGGTGGAAAATTTGTGGTTAAGACTGACCACAACAATTTGAGGTACTTCTTGGAGCAGAGGGACTTAAACGAGAGTCAACATAAGTGGGTCAACAAACTGCAAGCATATGACTTTGATATTGAGTATCTGAAAGGAAAGAAAAATGCAATTGTTGATGCTCTCTCCAGGAAGCCCGAGATATATTCACTTGCAGAAATTTCAGTTCACCGGAAATCCCACCTCTTGATGGAGTACTCCAAGAATAAATTTTATTATGAGTTGATGGATGACAACATACAAGATGACAAGTACAGGGTGGTGGATGGTATCATCTACTACAAGGACCACATATACTTAGTCCCCGAGTCCACATTGAAGGAGGAGACTATGAGGGCTATGCATTATACGTCTCTGATAGACCATCCTGGGTACTTTCAAACTTACAAGAAGATCAGGGAGATGTTCTCTTGGAAGGACCTCAAATATGATGTATTGAGACATGTGAGGGAGTGTATGACTTGTGATGCAGGAGCATCGTAAGCAGCCAGCCAAGCGAACATGAAGGCAGAAGACAATTGGAAAGTGCAACACATATTTTACATGTTTTGGAAATGTTTTTGAAGCATTAATGAAATGGTTAAAGGGAAGCGTACTTGCGTATTGTAAACAGATCATGAGTGATTTGCTCTCATTTGCAGGAGGTAGTGGCATTTATGCATAGTGAATGAAAGTAGGTAGATTTAAATCCCAGATTAGACAGTTTTAGGAACAGGAGGGAAAACGGATATAGATACCCTCATCTTTGTATCATTGTATCATTAGAACATTAGCATAGAGCAAGAGAAGGGAGAGCTGTAGTAGAGAGTTGAGAAGAAGAATTCATGTACAGGAGCTTTGAATTAATATATGAAGCTTTAATTCAGATCTATGGTGTTATGATGTTTTCTGTTTGTACGTTCAATGGTCTGCTTACAGTTGTTTTATGCTATCTGTTATGCATTTTCTTTAGTACTGTGAATATATGATTTCATGTTGAATGTTTGAATCTGAGAGAAGGAGAATGAGTTTCAATTGTTTCTCTTCCCGAGTGAGAGAATTTCCTGCGAGGAGTGCAGTGAAACGTCCGTAAGGAGTGCGTTGACGAAGGTTCAAAGTTCATCTCTGAAAGCTCAGGTGGGATACCATTGTTCTCATTCCCACAGGAGTGTAGGCAAAGCACAGGAGCTGTGCAAAGTGTGCGCAGGTTGGGCGAAACCTTAGAATTTATCAACTAAGGTTGAGAGATTGAAAGATTGCTGTTGCAGAGAAAGTGCACAGAGTCGGGGGTTCAAATACGCTGAGGTATTCGAAGGATTGCCGCAAAGAGTGCATGCAAAAGTCTTCTTGAAGACCTGAGTTGTGAAGAAATCTCAGAAGGGTTAGAGCCTTCAAATCATTCAAGAGAAAGCGGAAAGCCCAAGTGGTGTGCATAAGTCACGTCCCAGAGAAGGATCGTAGAGTCAATTTTTGAACCAGAGGTTCTTGAGGAGGAACTGAATGGTCGGAATTCTCCGAGGAGAACTCCCGAAATAGCGAGGACCGTAGCATCCAAGAAAGTTGCAGGGTGGTTAGAGGCAGACGAGATTACCACTCTAGGATCCATAATCAACGTGGATCGTTGATCGTGCTTTGCACAAGCCGTTAGATCATTTCGGCATTTCGGGGATCCTAACGACAAGGAGTTGAGCACAGCGAAACGAAAGTCCCAAAGTCGCGAGTTGCGACAGGAATTGGATTAGAGGTTCGGGATTTCGACACTTCGGGTGTCGGAAGACGGAGGAGACAACGCTTTGGGAGAGAGAGTCCCGAAAACCCGAAAGAGTGACAGGTGGCAGGAGTCTACGTCAAAGGTAGAAAACCGCAAGGGTGACAGGTGGCGTGTCTTCATCAATTGGCGGAGTCAAAACTTGTGGACCGTTTCAAGGTTCGGAGGTCGAAGGACGGAGAGCCTTGCATCCGGATTCGCGAAATCGCGAAGTCTGAAACCCCGATGAAGTGAGAAGCCCGTTGAAAAGTCAACCTTTGCCGAGTGCATCGGAGTTCGAAAATTCGAGTTTCGGAAGTTGTAGAGATAAGAACCCTCGACATCAGAGATCGCGAAACCCGAAATCTTGAAGTTGCAAAGGGCGCGATCCTATTTCAGGTCAGGAGATTTGGGTTGATGCTTCGTGTTTGATCGCGTGAGCACACTCATAAGGACCAATGGAAAAACACTGTTGTGTGTGAAGGTTATCTCCCGAGGGGAAACCAAAGAGTCTATTAGACTCAAAGGGCAGATTTAGAGCGATCCTGTGCGGACCTCGACCCGAGGGTTTGGGGGTCTGCGTCAGTTGTGGTATCAGAGCCTAGAAAGTTTTCTTTGCTTTTTGTAGCAGAGAAAAGAGGAATTTTACAGCCATGTCGTCGAGAAGAAGAGACGGGCAAATACCTGATCCACCAGAGGAAAGGGAAATGCCAAGAAGAAGAGACAGGAAAATACCTGATCCACCAGAGAAAAGGGAAATGCCAAGAAGAAGAGACATGCAATTACCTGACCCGACAAGGGAAAGAGAGATGCGTGAATTACGTACCAGGCTTGATGCCATGGAGACGACACAGAGGCGCACAGTTGACGCTGGGGATATCAATGAATATGAAAGTGAAAATGAAGCCGGAACCGAGGAAGTTGCAGTCGAAGATGTTGCGGAAGAACGCCTATTCAGGGCTGTTGCAAGGATAGGTGCCAGGGCAAAAATGGAGATTCCCATGTATGAGGGAAACCTGGATGTTGAGGAGCTTCTAGACTGGATTAGAGCTCTAGATAAATATTTTGACTATGAGGACGTCGAGGAAGACAAGAAGGTCAAACATACTGTAACAAGACTTAAAGGACATGCAACACTGTGGTGGGATGAACTGTAGGCTGACAGACGCTGCAAAGGCAAGCAGAAAATTAAAAGCTGGGATAGAATGGTCGCAAAAATGAAAGCCAAATTTATACCCAGGGATTATCAAATTACTCTGTTTCGGAGAATGCAAAATTTGAGACAGAAGCTGATGTCAGTGAAAGAATACACTGAAGAGTTCTACAAGATAAACATCAGAGCAAGTCATCGGGAAAGCGATGATGAAAAGGTTGCCAGGTACATGAATGGTCTGCGGTATGACATTCAAGATGAGATGAGCAGGATGAGCTTTCGGAATGTGGAGGATGCTTATTAGATAGCTCTGAAAGCTGAAGAGAAGCTGAGCCGGAAGCAAGGTCAGAGAGGTCGAGGCAGAGGTCAAGTTAGAGGCAAAGCAGTTTCCCAAGACATAACTTAGAAATCTAAAGAAGAGGGGAAGAAACCTCAACCTCAACCTCAACCTGAGAGAGGAGGAAGCTCACAGAGAGGGCAGTATGCTGATAGAAACACTTTTCCTCCAGCCAGAGGAAGAGGAAGAGGCAGAGGTGGCGAAGTGAAATGTTTTACCTGTGGAAAAATCTGACATAAATCTTATGAGTGTCCAGATAAGAAGAAAGAAGGTGGTGAAACTCACATTTCCGAAGCACAAGGACTGAATGTTGAGGCATAAGATGCTAAGGGCGAAAGATCACTAATGACGAGGAAAGTTCTCTTAATGCCAGAAAAGGAGGTGGAGAACCCAGCCCAAAGGAACATACTTTTTCGGACTGCTTGCAAGACCAAAGATAGGGTATGAAAAGTCATTGTGGACAGTGGTAGCATAGACAATCTCGTTTCTACAGAGATGGTAGAAAAGCTGGAGCTGGAGACTATTGAACATCCAAGCCCATACAGAGTTTCGTGGCTACAAAAAGGACATCAGGTAAATGTCACTAAACAATGTTTAGTTGAATTTAAAATAGGAGGATATAAGGATGAAATACTATGTGATGTCATTCCCATGGATGTTTGTCATCTATTGCTGGGTAGACCATGGCAATATGATAGGAATGTGATTCATGATGGGAGAAAGAACACATACACCCTGGAAAAGAATGAGAGAACTCACATGTTGCTGTCGATTAAGTATAAAGAAGTGAAACCAGAAGTGAGCAACACTGTACTTCTCATGAGTGGGAAGGAACTTCTTAAGGAGGTTAAGAAGAAGGAAGATATACAATTCATCGTGATCAGGAAGCCTAGAATTGTTTTAACCAGTACAAGAGTGGATGATTTACCAGAGGAAATCTAGAAGTTACTGGAAGAGTTTGCTGATATAGTAGTGGACGAACTACCTTGTTCGTTGCCACCGATCATAAGTATAAGTCATCACATCGATCTTATACCGGGAGCCAGTTTACCGAACAAAGCAACGTACAGGTTGACGCCGCAGGAGAATGAAGAGGTCAAGAGACAAGTCCAGGACTTAATGGACAAAGGATTGGTTAGAGAGAGCTTGAGCCCATGCGCTGTTCCAACAATGCTCAGCCCAAAGAAAGATGGAGGCTGAAGGATGTGTACAGACTCAAGGGCAATCAACAAGATTACCATCAGATATAGATTTCCTTTGCCAATGATGGATGATTTGATGGATTGCTTGAGTGGAGCAATTTTTTTTTCAAAGATTGATTTGAAAAGCAGATATCATCAAATTCGTATGAGGGAAGGTGATGAATGGAAAACAACCTTCAAGACAAATGAAGGGTTGTATGAATGGCTTGTTATGCCATTTGGCCTAACAAATGCGCCTAGTACTTTCATGAGGTTGATGAATGAAGTCCTGAAGGATTTCATAGGAAAATTCGTCATCGTATATCTTGATGATATATTGATTTTCAGCAAGACAGAAACAAAACACTTGAAGCATTTGGCTACAGTGATGAAGAGACTACAACAAGAGAAGTTGCTGATAAATATGAAGAAATCATCATTCATGATGGTAGAGCTCATTTATTTGGGGTTTGCTATCTCTGCAGATAAGCTGAAAATGGATCTAGATAAAGTGGAGGTGATTAATAATTGGCCATCGCCGAGGAGTATATTTGAAGTTAGAAGCTTTCATGGATTGGCTAGTTTCTACAGGAGATTTATCAGAAATTTCAGTGGAATTAGCGCACCGATGATGGACACGGTGAAGAAAAGACATAAATTTTTTCACTGGACGGAAGAAGCAGAGAAAAGTTTCAATCTGTTGAAAAGAAAGATTACTGAACAACCAATTTTGGTGTTGCCAGATTTCAACAAGACGTTTTAGGTCAAGTGTGACGCAAATGGATTTGCAATTGGAGCGGTCTTGAGCCAAGATGACAGACCGATCGCATACTTCAGTGAGAAACTGAATGAAGCAAAGATTAAATATTCAACATATGACAAGGAATTCTATGCAGTCATACAAGCGTTGAAGAAATGGAGACATTATTTGGTTCCTAAAGAGTTTGTTTTGTACAGTGACAATCATGCTTTACAATTCGTGACTCAACATGAGAAGTTGAACCAAAGACATGTTAAATGGGTTGAATACATGCAAAATTTTACTTTTGTAATTAAACATATTTCTGGAACTGCTAACAAAGTTGTTGATGCTTTGAGCAGGAAATGTTTGCTGATGCAGGGATTCAGAGTCAAAACTTTGGGTTTTGATAACCTCAAGGACATGTACAGAGATGACCCAGATTTCAAAGAGGCGTATGAGGCATCTGAGAATCCAATTCTCAGAGACATAAGTCAATGGACTGAATATATGATCCAGGATGGATTATTATTCAGAGACAATCAACTGTGTATTCCAAAATGCTCCATGAGGGAGAATCTGTTGAAAGAAAAACATAATGGAGGATTGGCCGGACATTTCGGTCATGACAAAACGTTGTCGAAATTAAACGGCTCATATTTTTGGCCAGGGATGAGGATAGATGTCAAAATATTTGTGGACAGATGTAGAATTTGTCAGCACACAAAGGGAAAAAGGCAGAACACAGGGTTATACCAACCATTACCCATACCTGAGAGGCCGTGGGATACAGTGAGCATGGATTTTATATTGGGGCTTCCAAGAACACAAAGAGGGTTTGATTCAATCTTTGTGGTGGTAGACAGATTTTCAAAGATGGCACACTTTATACCATGCCAGAAAACCAGCGGCGCAACTTATATTGCGAACCTGTTTTACAAAGAAATTGTCAGACTTCACGGCTTACCAAGGAGTATTGTTTCAGATCGAGACACCAAGTTTGTGGGACATTTCTGGAGGACTTTATGGAAGAAGCTGGGGACAAATTTGTCATTTAGCTTAGCATATCACCCTCAGACAGATGGGCAAACAGAAGTTGTAAACATAAGCTTGGGAGATTTATTGAGGAGTCTAGTGACTGAACACCACAGTTAGTGGGATCACATTCTGCCACACGCGAAATTTGCTTATAATGATTCGATCAATAGAAGCACAGGACAAAGTCCATTCCAAATTGTATATGGAATGCAACCAAGGGGAGTTTCTGAATTGAAGGATTCAGAACATAATGAAACTAGAAGTGCTAGTGCAGAGGATTTTGCAGAAGCAATGAAGGAACTTTACAACCAAGTGAAGGAACGTTTGCAAAATTCGAATCAAGAGTATAGACACAGAGCAGATCAACACATGCGAGAACTTCAGTTTGAAGTTGGTGATCTGATTCTTGCACATCTGAGGAAAAAAAGGTTCCCAAGGGGAATGTATAACAAACTAAAAATGAAGAAGATTGGACCATGCAAGATCATAAAGAAATTTAGGGCAAATGCATATGAGATCGAATTACCCGATGGGATTGGAATTTCACCGATATTCAACATCTCAGATTTGTACCCTTACAGAGCTGAAGAAGCATGGGCAGAGAATGAACAGACATAAGTTTAGTGGACCAAACAAATGCCTGTAGCTGCAAAGCCACAGATGGAAAATATAATTGATAAGAGGGTCAACAGGAAGACCAAGAGGAAAGAGTATTTTGAATACTTGGTCAAATGGAAGGGACATCTAGTTGAAGATGCCAGTTGGGAGGATGAAGAAAAAATTCAGAAGCATGGACAGACCGTGCAAGAGCTCATGAACAGGAGTTCATGGAAATTTTCAAGCAAGGGAGTATGATGCAGGAGCATTGTAAGCAACCAACCAAGCGAGCATGAAGGTAGAAGACAACTGGAAAGTGCAACACACATTTTACATGTTTTGGAAACGTTTTTGAAGCATTAATGAAATGGTTAAAGGGAAGCGTACTTGCATATTGTAAACAGATCATGAGCGATTCGCTCTCATCTGCAGGAGGTAGAGGCATTTATGCATAGTGAATGAAAGTAGGTAGATTTAAATTCCAGATTAGACAGTTTTAGGAACAGGAGTGAAAATGGATATAGACACCCTCATCTTTGTATCATTGTATCATTAGAACATTAGCATAGAGCAAGAGAAGGGAGAGATGTAGCAGAGAGTTGAGAAGAAGAACTCATTTACAAGAGCTTTGAATTAATATATGAAGCTTTAATTCAGATCTATGGTGTTATGATGTTTTTTGTTTGTATATGTTAAATGGTCTGCTTACAGTTGTTTTATGCTCTCTGTTATGCATTTGATTTAGTACTGTGAATGTATGATTTCATGTTGAATGTTTGAATCTGAGAGAAGGAGAATGAGTTTCAATTGTTTCTCTTCCTGAGTGAGAGAATTTCCTGTGAGGAGTGCAGTGAAATGTTCGCAAGGAGTGCGTTGACGAAGGTTCAGAGTTCATCTCTGAAAGCTCAGGTGGGATACCGTTGTTCTCATTCCCACATAAGTGCAAGCAAAGCACATGATCCGTGCAAGGTGTGTGCAGGCTCGGTGAAACCTTAGAATTTATCAACTAAGGTTGAGAGATTCAAAGACTGCTGTTGCAGAGAAAGTGCACCGAGTTGGGGGTTCAAATGTGCTGAGGTATTCAAAGGATTGCCACAAAGAGTGCGTGTAGAAGTCTTCTTGAAGACCTGAGTTGCGAAGAAAGCTCAAAAGGGTTAGGGTCTTCGAATCATTCAAGAGAAAGCGAGAAGCCCAAGTGGTGTGCAGAAGTCATGTCCTAGAGAAGGATCACAGAGTCGATTTTTGAACTAGAGGTTCTTGAGGAGGAATTGAACGGTCGGAATTCTTCGAGGAGAACTCCTGAAATAGCGAGGACCGTAGCATCCAAGAAAGTTGCAGGGTGGTTAGAGGTAGGCGAGATTACCACTCTAGGATCCATAATCAACGTGGATCGTTGATCGTGCTTTGCACAAGACGTCGGATCATTTCGACACTTCGGGTGTCTGAAGACGGAGGAGACAGGGCTTTGGGAGCGAGAGTCCTGAAAACCCGAAAGAGTGACAGGTGGCAGGAGTCTACGTCAAAGGTAGAAAACTGTAAGGGCGATAGGTGGCGTGTCTTCGTCAATTGGCGGAGTCAAATCTTGTGGACCATTTCGGGGTTTGGAGGTTGAAGGACGGAGAGCCTTGCATCCGGATTCACAAAATTGTGAAGTCTAAAACCCTGATGAAGTGAGAAGCCCGTTGAAAAGTCAACCTTTGTCGAGTGCATCAGAGTTCGGAAATTCGGGTTTCAGAAGTTGTAGAGATAAGAACCCTCGACATCAGAGATCGCGAAATCGCAAAACCTGAAATCCCGAAGTTGCGAAGGGCACGATCCTATTTCGGGTCAGGAGATTTGGGTTGATGCTTCATGTTTGATTGCGTGAGCACACTCATAAGGACCTGTGGAAAAACTCTGTTGTGTGTGAAGGTTATTTCCCGAGGGGAAACCAAAGAGTCTATTAGACTCAAAGGGTAGATTTAGAGCGATCCTGTGTGGATCTCGACCCGAGGGTTTGGGGGTCTGCGTCAACTTGTCAGCAAAACAAGTCAGAGTAGACTCATCCTATTGGGTTATTACAATTATTACCCATCCTGGAGTAGAAGTGGGAAAGCGTGTCGATGGACTTCATCACATGGATACTGAAGGTAGATGGAAGAGAATGCATATATGTGGTGGTTGATCGGTTCCCCAAGTTCGCACATTTCTTTGCCATTTCCTCATAATACAAGGCAACAAAGGTAGCAAAGTTGTTCTTCAGGGAGGTATTCAGATTCCATGGGTTGTCGAAGTACATTGTCAGTGACAGAGACAATTGATTTCTCAGTGCATTTTGGCAAGAGTTGTTCAGGTTGGCTGTCACAGAGTTGACTCCTAGCACTAGTTACCACCCCCAAATAGATGGTCAGACAGAGATCGTGAACAAGTCGTTGATGATTGCAACTATGTGAGACATTCTCTAGCTTACAAGCCTGTGAGATGTGGATCATTGCAACCATGCGAATATATTCTTCAGCTTACAAGCCTGAGAGAAATCCCCTGAAGAGGGTATGTGGTTCCTACCTGAGACAGAGTTGGAACGTAGAGATGACCTCCTCCATTCAGAGAGTTGAGAAGAATTCCAAATGATTATCCAGTAGGAAAGGCGATCTGTTGAGTTAGACGTGCATGTGGCTGAGCACAAGGTGAATGTGTGAAATCCCAAAGTGTTGGGTGCATCGTCATGAGAACATAAATGAAGATGATGTATTAGCCTCCTCTGAGCAACAGAGTTGACGAGAAACTCCAGATGACTCTCTTGTGTGAGGCAGTGGGAAAGAAGATCTGTTGAGTGGACATGCCTGTGGACGAGCACAGGTGAACGTGTGAAGAAGTGGTTCTTCTGTGTAATGCAATAAGCTAGAGATATGGACATCCCTATGGATGTGCCCCTAGTGGATGAACACTAGTGGGTGTACAAGATCCCTTGCTATATTGTTCAAGAGTCAGGCCTGCTTGTAACCCTAATTGTAATGTAAAGGGTACAGGTCAACCCTACCTTAATGAGACTGGTAATTAATGTAAAAGATAATTAATTTGGTTAATATTAATTATATTATAAGCTAGTGAGGTCGGCCCTATTGTGCCAATAGACACTTTTGTTGACAGGTTTAGGTTAGTATAAGTAAAGGTAAATTTCCCATTGAGGAAACATATCTTTTGTGTGAGTTTGTAAATTTCAGCAAGTACACTTCCTAGGGAAAAGTGTGCACCTCTCTTGGGTGCTAGTCTTCTAGGGTATGAGCACCCTCTTGTTTGCTAGGTTTTATCATGGTGGTGAAGGTATTTCTCTTGAAGAATATAGAAAAGGATTTGTTGAGTTTTCTTCCCTTGTCGAGAGGGGTTTCCCAGGGTACTTCTTGTGTTCTTGTGCATGGTGCTTCTTCTTTTGATCTTGGTTGCTGCAACATTTATGGTTATGGTTAAATGCTAAAAATGGAATGATATTCATGCTTAACCTTATCTATTGAAAAATCAACATGGTATCAGAGCATAGGTTTTGAAAGAACCCATTGCACAAGCATCCACCAAGTCTCCTCTCACCTTTTGCAGAACCGTACAACCTTTCTAGGGTTTCCAAAAAAATACGTATGACCCTCCTTTCTAAGGTGTTTCAGCCATTAATAATTGAAAGTTGGGGCTAATTTTTGCATGGGAGAGTACGGCCTCCTCCAACGCACCTCCAGAGACTCCCATAGTGAAATTCCGAGCATTTTGAAATTTTGGCCCTAGGGTTTCTAGGGTTTCACTAATTTCTATAGAAATTTCAGAGTTAGGGTTTCTGCAACTCATTGAAGGAGCTCTTCAGCTCACCAGTGTTCTCCTATCCTTCAAAGGATTATTGTTGGCAGTCATAAGTCCAACAAAACCTAAAAGTGTTAGCCTAGCCTAACTGTTAGGTTTTCTAGCCCAGTTGACAAAGGGTTGTGAAGGATCTAAAATTATGATGAACAAAACTATGTTGGAAGATAAGCTTGATGAATCAAACAACTTCAAGTTCCTGGAAGACAAGACTTCTAAGGAAGACTTATTATGGGTAATACAAAAAGGTGTCACTATGACCACCTCCTTCATGAAGATGTCAGAGGACAAAGATCAACCATGTGCCATTAGAGAAATCATATCAGCATCCTCAGGTATGCACTTGTATATTTATTATTTGTATTCAAGTTCCTGGAAGACAAGACTTCCGAGGAAGACTTATTATGGGTAATACAAAAAGGTGTCATTATGACCACCTCCTTCATGAAGATGTTAGAGGACATAGATCAACCATGTGCCATTAGAGAAATCATATCAACACCCTCAGGTATGCACTTGCATATTTATTATTTGTATCATTGTCATGAGGGTAGTTGCAGGATGAAGGAACCTTTTGTTGAAGTCTTGGATCCAGAGGGATCTCAGTGCATTCAGAGGAACAACACACTGGAAGTGAAGACTCCAGTTTTGATTGTTGTAATTGCCATTCCTCTAACCTATATTTCTAAAGTTTGCTACATTACAAGTAGGTGTTGTAGCTGTGACAACAATCCTTAAATTGTTTTGATTCTAGAGATGTACCCATTATTATCCTTTAGGAGATATTCTTGTTTTGGTTACTCTTGTTTTCTTGTTCTAGATAGGTTAAGAACAAAGGAAGATGCTCATGCTTCAGAGGGAGTCAAAACTATTTGAGAAAGAGGAAGAATAGAACTATCATTGAGACAACCAATGCAATAATGCATGATCATAATATTTCTATGATTCCATGGGAAGAAGCATGCATGCCATAGTATATGTTCAGAGATATTGCAGTAGGGCATAAAAGACCTACCTAGACTCACTCTACAAGAGGCAAATAAACATACAAGCCTCTCAAGGCACATCTTGAGAAAGAAAAATATATTTTTGAGCTATCCTTCAGTCATGAGCCACCTCATTGATGATGAGCCTCCTTGTCTTAGAGAGGAAACATGAGAACATGTATGGAAAGATTCCATAACAAAAGAATGCCAATATATCTTAAAGAATGATGCATAAGGGAAGTCTGTGATAACTTCCAAGTGAATCTATAAGATCAAACATCCAACTGATAGAAGTGCCCAGAAATACAAAACGAGATCTATAGCCAGAAGTTTCTCACAAACAGAGGGAGTTGTCTATGATGAGACACTTGATTCAGTAAACTTGACATACTTCTGTTCATACTACTATCCATGAGTTGGAAACTACACCAGATAGATAAATTCTTGATGAGTTTGGACTTCAACAAGAGTGTTGCTGATCCAAACCTATATCATTACAGTGTTGATGAAGAGAGCCTGATTTTGATGACTTATTCATAAAGCCTTGTTGTTGGATACAAATAATCCTTGACTTCTGAATTAGAGATGAAGAATCTGAGAATGATGCACTACTTCTTGAGACAAGAAGTATGACAGAGGACCAATGATATTTTCCTGAGTTAAGGAAAATATAGAGTGAAAATATTAAAGAAGTTAAAGTATGACATAATGCAAAATCCACCGTGATGGATTGATGATGATTCAGACGAGACCGATCCACAACTGATTGGATCACTGATGTATCTGGTTAACACTAGACTTGATTCATGCCATGCAATGAATGTGCTTAGTCATTTCATGAGTCAATCGGGACAGGCTCACTAGACAACAACAAAACATGTAATAAGATATATCCGAGGCACAGTTGGATATGGCCTGAGACATGCCTTCAGTGTGAACTTGAGTTTGCAGGATGTGCCGATTCAGATTGAGTAGAAAGTACAGTAAACTGGAAGAGCACATCCGATTGATGTTCTACCAAGAAATTTGCCATGGTTTCTTGATACAACAAGAAACAAAACTATGTGGCCTTGAGTGCACCAGAGACAAAGTATATAGCAGTGAGTGTGCAAAGCAATGTGGCTTCACAAGCTTCTAACAGATTTACTTGACCATGAGATGGATCCTATGATGATAACCAAGAGCCGTGTATAAATCTCCTTGAGAACCCAGTGTTTTCTGATGAATCGAAGCACGATAAGATGAAATATCCTTATATAAGAGATCTGATGCAAAGGAAAAATCGTACACATACAATACCTTCCTACACTTGAGTAGATTGTACACATCTTCACAAAACCGATTTGGTGAAGAATGCCTTCCTAGTTGAGAGGGAGTATTGATGACTCCAGCCAAGAAAAAATTCAAAATACATCTGCGTGAGACTTGGCATGATGAAGAATGCCTCCCTAGCTGAGAGGGAGTGTTGATGATTGTAGCTATGCGAGACATTTTCCAGCTTACAAACCTATGAGATGTGGATCATTGCAACCATGTGAAGATATTCTCCAGCTTACAAACCTGAGAGAAAGCCCCTGAAGAGGGTATGTGGTTCCTACTTGAGACAGAGAACGTAGAGATGACCTCCTCCATTTAGAGAGTTGAGAAGAACTCCAGATGATTATTCAGTGGGAAAGACGATTTGTTGAGTTAGACATGCCTGTGGCTCAACACAAGGTGAACATGTGAAATCCCAAAGTGCTGGGTGCATCGTTATGAGAACAGAAATGAAGATGATGTATTAGCCTCCTCTGAGCAACAGAGTTGACGAGAAATGCATTGTTATGAGAACAGAAATGAAGATGATGTATTAGCCTCCTCTGAGCAACAGAGTTGACGAGAAACTCCAGATGACTCTCCTGTGTGAGGCAGTGGGAAAGAAGATCTATTGAGTGGACGTGCTTGTGGACGAGTGACGAGGTAAAAATATGATTCCCAATTGTTTGGTGTCACTCTACACTCTATCACTCATTTGTCAACCCAGGGCTTATTGAGCTTATGAGGTACTCTTGTGTAATATGCACAGAAAGGAGAACTAGCCTACTGTAACTATGATTACGAAAGCAACAAGTCACAAAACTCTGATCCTTTCAGTCTTTTGGTGGTATCTCTGAAAACTAAGCTCCATGAAAATATCATAAACTTAATCTTTGAATGTTCACTTGACTGAAATTCACGAGAACTGTGATTCTGTAGCGACTGTGCGTATATGTAAGGGGAAATGCTAAAGTCTATAAAAACTCAGAAATTACGATGCTGTAATTATAAGGACAAAGTGCTTCATAATCCTTGTCCTCAGCTCTGTGAATGATGCCAAAGTTTATTATGATGGTGAATTCTTTCACCTAGGCTCTGTTATACATACCTAGTTTTATCTACACATTCCTAATGTTTAGCCCTAAGGTGTTAGGATAACGATAAGTCTGATTTTAGATATTAGCTGGAACCTATTCACCTTAACAATCTTTGACTGTCATTATTCGGCAGATATCCAGGGCCATTATGATGCACATAAACATTATTCAACAAATTCTAAAATAAATCTTAGAGACTAACAATCTGATCAACATATATCTATTTAATTATCATGCATGAATTATCTAACAACAAAGGATATAACAACAAAATAAATAATACATGTTGTACCTATGAGTGGGCCCTTGCTCAAGGTACTCCTGTATTCACACTTCAATACTTATTCACAGGAAAATGATCACACACACAACATAATATATATATATATATATATATATATATAAGAAATTGAGAAATTCAACACAGTGTTCGCTCTGCTCAATGTATGATATGTCTCATGCTAATTCACTCTTAAAAAAGAATTGTCTGTGCTCAACCGAGCATACAAATATATATATA
>JZKD02S2259759.1:20090-30845 GCA_000966675.3 Picea glauca
ATTGGAAGAAGGGAATCCCAAGGAGTTGGTTGATTCATCCTTGGGATGAATTAGCATATCTCATACAGAAGTTTATAACTTGTGAGGGAAGATTTAGCATCATCTACCTATATCATATTAAGCTGCTACAACACTTAAAAGGTGACTGTGAAATCAACATGCCTTATTTTCTACTGCAAATCCTTTCTAAGATGGCTAAGGCCATCCAAAAACAAGGGAGGAATACATAAAAGAGATTATATCATTATGGCTTTATTAGAATGATCATCATATATGAACTACAGAAGAAAAACTTGACTTGGCATCAGTTTATCATTGAAAATGGTTTTGAAACAATAAAGGAGGAAGAAGAAGAGGAACAAATCTTGGTTGTGACCGATGATGAGGAAGAAATACAGAACCCCGAGGCAACAAGCTCAAAACCGCCTATGGGGAGGAGAAGAACAAGAAGCATGGTGAAAAAGGAGAAATAATTTGAGGAAAAAGACAAGATTTTTACCACATGAAAGAAAATCAAGGAAACGCCAAAAAGTTCAAAGGGGCCAAATACAAGAAAGTGATGATGAAGCACAACAAGCACAATATGCACATATTCAGACTCTGGAGGCACAATCATTGGAAAATGATGGTTTTGAAGAATAAGAAACTACCACATATGAGCAAATGAGAGAATATGTGGAACAATTAATTAAAGACATGAAATAAGAAACTCAAATAGAAGAAGTGGTTGGTGGGTCCACATCAGAACTTGATAAGAAAATAAAGAAGATGAAGAGAAAAATCAAGGAAATTGAAGTCCTGGAAAGATACATAAAAAAATAGAATGAAATTCTAAGGACTCAAAGCCATAAAACATGGAAGGAGAATGAAACCTTGAAAAAGAAGAACAAGAAGCTTCAAAAGCAAAACAAATTAATCTCCAAACAGGCCTATAAGTGGTTTCAACAGAAGAAGGCATATAAAGAGAAATATCAAAGAATGAAAGCTCTTCATATAGCTCAGGTTAATGTGGAGACATTATTATAGGCAGTAGAGGTGGTAGAAGATCATTGACAGAGGTTCAAGGACATTTTTGTGCATGAGGACATGCAAAGACTTCCTCTTGGGGGAGATGTTGAGTACATTTTTATGCTTCCTTTTTACTCTATAAACTACACTTTTGTCTCTATAACCATGCATTTTGCCTCCATTTCATTCCATATTTTCCATAAAACATCTTATGCAAGGTATATTTATCATTCTTTAGCTTAAGAATTGAGTTTTCTAATTGTTGGCATTAAAATTGAAAATTTATCAGAAATTACAGGATTTGACTAAATCTCGTAATTGCTCCTAGGTGTGTATACTTGCAGGACACCTGGGCGAAATCTGAGACTTGTTTTGTGATCCTTGATATACAAGGATGGATGATGAGCTATCATCTTCGAGATCTGAGCCTTCCAGGTGTCTGGTCAACGCTGGTCAAACAAGGCCACTTCAACAGAAAATACCCTATTTTAGCCTTAAATCATGGACAGTTTTAGATTTTCATGGTATTTGTTCATATTTTATGGATCTGAAGGGGGTATTCGACCTTCCTAGCATATATTATGGATCTAATAATGATCTTTAGGAGATTTATTAGCATTATTAGTTTCAAAACTCTTGTATAAATACTCTAAGGTATAAACTAGTATGACAACCTTTTTTGATGTGAATGAAGAAACTTTGGAATTTGCAATCTTGAAATTAGTTATGCGTTTTGTTCTTGATAATTCCTATGATATGATGATGTGAATGCTACTGGAATCTCCTTCTTAGCTGAGACAACTCAAGTGTACAAGTGAAGCATTGGAGGGCCCCCTTTGCCAAACTAGTACACTCTTCCTTTATGTTATTTTCAAGTAATCTTTGATACATGTTCTAGATCAAATCTTGTTGTAGATGAGTTTATTATTTGTTGTAGTTATATGAATTCCATAGTTAAGTAGAATGCTTAATGTTTCTAATCCTTACTCATGTTGTGAATGATTTCTTGAATAAGAATTCAATGTGTGGTGTGTTTTCAAGCATTAGGATAGTTATGAATGCTTTTTGAGTTATTTAGCTTTCAGTACTTTTGATTTAATAAGAATTGATGATAATTGCTAGTGAATGAAAGAAGACAATGAATACATCTCTTGAATAAGAGTTTTGTCTTTCTAGCATTGATAAGCCTTAAGACTAGTTTGAATATCTCTTGAATGCTTACTGTTGATACTCTTTAGGAAAAAAATTGATGATTACTTTCATGAGATCTATGAATAGGACTTCTGAACAGAAGCTTAGCATCTCTTCCATATTCAGCTCTTAGAATAGGTTTTGGTTTATTCCCATAAAAGATAAAAGTTATCTCTAAATCCATACATTTTGGATGTGCCTCTAAGTCTTACAAACATTGGATTGACAATCATTTGCACTCTAATTTACATCAGTAGATTGGAGCCTAACACTGGTCCTACTTGTCTTTGTTGTAAAGCTATTGGTCATGAGGTTTTGGATTTCCCTAGAATGATTTCTAAAGTTGAAAAGATGAACATGAGACAAGAAAACCATGAAGAAGGTCAAGAAACTAAGGATATGTTAGAAAACCAAAAAGAATCAGAATCTATGTTATTACAACTGAAAGAAACATTGAATGATCACAGAGACATTAGTCTACCAGAGATATTAAAAGAAAAGAAGTGCATAGAAACAAGCATAGGAGACTTCAACATAGACTATGTATTAGATGAGGAAACACATGTGAATCTTATGTCAGAAAGCACTTGGGAAAACCTGTTATGATTCCTTCATTGGGAAGGATATGATTGTTTAAAGGAAAGATGATAACCCTATGTCGATGAGTTACTAATATACCTATGATTTCTCATGGAACATCGACTGAAGAAGAATTTGAAGTCATTAAGTTTGTTGATAACAACGCCCCTTTTGCACTTTTGTTAGGAAAGACCTAGATTGCGAAATATTAGATCTGAAGAAAAGTGGAGGAAGAAGCCACAGAATAGAAAAAGTAGGAATTAAGGGACTTTGTGACTAGGAAAATAGCGAGATTAATAGAAGAACAAGGGAATAAATTGAAGAAACTGAGAGACCGAGACCTAGCTATCGAAGTTGAAAGAACACAGGAAGGCTTGAAAAACCTATCCATTCAGGAGAGAAGAGCACCCACCCCAAAAGTAGTAAGAGAAGAAGTATTACACTCAAACCCTTTGAAAGACCCTCAGCAGTGCACATTTACTACGCTAAGAGAAAATAAGAATGAGAACGGAAAGAGGAATCTAGAGACTCAAATCATAGGAAAAAAAGCCAAAAATCTCAGTAAGAAGAAAGCAAAACTAGAAAAACTGTAGGAAGTTCCAGGGAAGACTTTGCAGAAGGTAGGCTTGCAGAACTTGAACATCACCAAAATAGCATAACAACACAGAATGGAACTTCGCCATGATGAACCTATATGACCGTTGGAGGTGTCCCAACCATTAGAATGATGCTCTGGAATGGATAGAACCACAGTTATTGTCAGAAAGACCACCATTGGATCGTTGAAACCATGCTATAACGGATGGAATCATATTGATTGAGGCATTCCTACCCGTTGGAGGAATCTGTTATGACATTGATTATTTAACCCGTCGGATGCTGCGTCGTGACCACTTTTTCCACTTGTGATCACCCGAACTAACTAAGAACCCATTGTATCACGTTGTACTTTATAGACCTCACCATCCATCCGACTGCCTCGTCTGTTCACCTACCTGAGTTCTTTGATTACGAGTGTGCATGTCAGGCGACCTTGGTGCAGTAGAAAAATCTATAGAAGAGATCTTGATCGATCTTATGACTGCGAAAGTCATGTCTGTAGGTATACAGGCATCATTGATGGGTGGATTTCAAGCATCCCCCTTGACTGGATGTCGATCTGTGCCATCCCAAACTGTGATGAAGAAAATAAGCAAGAACCGTGATGATCTGGAGAATGCAAAGAAGATCCTGTCGGTCTTGCCCGACTACATCCCACCCTTGGCTAGCGTGGTTAGTCGTGACAGTGTCCCACGTGATTTTGAGTACACATTGATTACTGTGCACCTTCCGAAGGGGATATGCGTAGTCGGACCGTAGTTGGGATTGATCCTAGCTCTCAAGATAAGCGATTTAAACCTCGACAATAGGAAGAATTATGTGATTCTCGTACCACATTGCTACCTAACGAAGACGACTAGGAAGAATCCCAAGATAGTCCCCCAGTCATGGATCGAGGAGATTGTGAGATCAACAATCTTGAACATGATGAAGATCCCCCACTTTGGCATACATTAGGAGGTTAACGCATGCATTAAACTCCTCCTATCATGCTACCATTGAGGTTACCTTTGGTTGGATAGTCACATCACTATGGATCCAGCGTTGATCCACCTAATCACTGGATTGAGCATGCAGGGACCAGACCCTCACCAGTTCTACTCAGGAAGGACATCAGATCGCTCCTTGGCCCAGTGCATCAAGGATGCATATGGCAATGTGGAGAAAGGGAAGTGAGGCTACAAGGTAGCCTCCATCACGAATGGCACAGTGCACTTATATTGTCAGTTGGTAGCAAGAAATCTCATCAGAAATAATCGTCCTACACAAGTAACGGGATTCGTAGTTGACCTTGCAAGGAAGTGCGTCGAAGGAGTGCATAAGAACTGGGTGAGCTACCTCATCAATGAATTAGATAAGGACTGTCGTGAAGAGCATGACCAAGGCTATGAATTTTACTTCATTTGGTTATTGATTCTCATTGTATTTGTCGCTTGGGATATGTCGGAGGGAGTGACATTCCCAGAAGTCGAGCCATCGGAGCCATTGGTTGTGAGGTTCACCACCTTGTGGTATACAAGCGACATGGAGAAGTAGTGGAAATCAAATGTGGTGTTCCACACTTACTACCTATTGCTCAAGTGTGTCATTGAATCATTCCCCGGGATGACCCTGAACACCTTGCATACATACAGGCCACTAGAGAAGTTTTTCGCAGATAGACACTTCATTTACATCACTGTGCATAGGGATGAAAGCAAGGAGGACATGCAGTCCTACTATTAAATGACTGATGAAGACATGAAGGAGATAACCAAGGAATGGCCCACCAAATTACTTGTACCATTCGAGCAGATAGAGATCTCCAACCCCGACATCATCGGAATCCTTTTAGTCACCCAGACCGAGTATGACGGGCCAAGCAACGCAAAGAGAAATAAGAAAAAGGAGGAAGTGCGGACGTAGACAGTGAGGAAAATAACAGCACATCGGAGGAAACTTTATCTGACTCACCTATAGGAGGAGGAGGCGACAAAGTAAACCAAGAGGAGGAAGGTGAAGAAGACAAACAAGAAGAGGGTGAAGTAACACCGCCAAATTATCCCCTTACAGAGGTCAAGATGTCAAATAAAAGGAAGGGATCTCCACAGAAACCCTCAGTGCAGAAGAAATCTTGAGCCACTAAGCCTCAGTCGCAGAATGTGCTCACAGTGGATGATATCCAGCTCATCATCATAGTTGTAGAATATGCCTCAGAGGATATCCTGTAGAGACATGAAGTGAAGCAAGAAACATTGTATGACAGGATTGAGAAAGAACTGAAAGACATCCAGCAAGCTATCCAGTCGAGTTTTGCAGTGTCTATTGCGCCATCTTCAGAAAAGAATGTAGAATTGGGGGATGAGCCCACCCAACTAGGTATATTAGCAGATGCAACAGAAACTCGACTTCGTCGAGTCTAGGAAGAAAAGGAGCAGGCCACCGAGGCCTTGAGGCAAGAAAAGGAGGAGGCCTTAGAGAAACTTCAGGTTGTGCAGCAAGAGAAATATGACCTTCGGGCAAAGTTCGAAGAGGACAAAGAGAAAATCTAGAAAGAGAATGACCATCTGCTTGTAGAGTAGACTGTGGTTAGAGAGGAAATAACTAGATCACTTTGCTTTGTGTCAAGATTGACACATATGGAAGAAGAGACAGCCGAGAGCCAAGTGTGGAAGCTTGTTGAGGTTATTCAGCAGCTCCAAGCATGAGTAGCAGAGCTAAAAATTCAAGAAGTGTCGATCACTCCGCAAGAAGTGCGATATCAAAGGGAAGAAACTGTCAGGAGTGCAGTAGAAAGAATTAGGGTGTTGGCCTTAGAATGCAAGCAACTAAGTGACTAAAGTGCGCATACCTAATAGTGCCTTGTAGAAGACCCAGAGTTGAGGATATTGGAGGCACAGCTCTAGGAGGTGAAGTAGCAGGCGTCGACTATGCAAGCAAAGCTAAGTTGTTTATGGCCATGGAGAAGATGAAAAGGTCATAGGAGAAGCACATAGTTCAAAAAAAGGTCACTTCCATCCAGAGATTAGTTATGGAGGTGACACAGAGACTCCAGCTGGTGCAGGATGAAGCCTGCACACTTTTTGAAGAGATCGAGGGATAAGGCTCACACTTGGAATAGGTGGTCACAACAGTAGAACAGTGCCTGGAAGGGCCTGTCACCGAGCAAGTAATCCAGGAGTTCACTGAGCATGAGGCTCTGGCGAAGCAGGAAGTCAAGGAAGCTCGAGCTCAGCTTGAGGCCTTCAAACCACTGTTGCCCAGATTAGAGTGACTCAGGACGAGTCATGGGTGAGTTTTAGGGGCTTGTTGGCCCTTGACTAGGTTTTAAGGAAACGTTGGTCATGTTTGACCATTTTCAGGACTTTGACAGGTTGGTCGAAGATGAAGTGCCCGGGCGAAGCAGAGATCATGGGATCCCGCCCATTTTTGTGGGATTTTTGGGCTTTTAGGGTTTATGTAACGGGTATGGGATGTCAGCCCATGGGTATCACTGATGTTTAGGCCCTTTTTGTAATGTATAAATAAGTAGCTAAGCGATGTAGCTAGAAGCCAGTTTTTGGGGTCATGGGATTAGTGCATGACTAGAGTGTGTCAAGACTTGCAAAGCTAAGTGCAAGTGATTGTAAGTGGCTCTGTATGGACTGACTGTGTAAGTCTTTGTGCCTAGATCTGATTTTGAGGAAGGTGGATCTAATGCGTTGTGCACAGATCACCTGTCCTATGCAAAGATTGCTTTATGACTCTATGCCTGTAAGAAGATTGAAGGAGACTAATAGTAAAGAAGAAGAGTTGGTGGACGTAGCCCCACACCGAGGTGAACCACGTATATATTGTGTTATTGTGATTTGTACAACATTTTTCATGATGTTTATGTATCTATTTGCTTAGTGCATTGTTCTTGATGTGTGATAGGTAGATTCATTGATGTTTGGTGCTTGATATATGAATAAATTCTAGATATTCTCTGATGTTATGTGCTAAATAATTAGATGTGTTTAATCTTGATTACCACTGTGTCGATCTGTAATTAGGGTTAATCTGCGATGTGAATAGAATCATGATGTAATGCATATTGCTGGCTAAAGTTCTCTATTAAGTGTTGTAATCACAGATATGTGTCCCAGCTAGGTTGTAGACACTTGAGTCCTGCAACCCCCCTACCTCTATTGGGTGAGACTTCATATGATTTGCAGGTGTTGCCGAAAGGGTTGGTAATTAGGGTTTTGTTGGTGTGTTTTTGAAGCACTGAACCCTGGGTCTCTCCCTGTGCCAAGGGTAAGTTTTTATTTCATGCACAACGATCGAAGGATCGGTCCCTAGTATTTCTTCATAGATCTAGGTGAATGTTGCGGAATTATTTAAACAAGGTGGTGTAAGTTTCAATCTCTGTAGTTGAACAATTGGCACCTAATTGTATGTTCTCCACAATACCTTATTTTGTGGATATGTCAACACTGATAGTTTGAGATATGTTTCCCAGATTTCCCTCAAAGATTGTATATTGAGTGAGTATCATAGATTGGGAAGTGTCAAAAATATCGGTGGGAAATATAGATGAAATATATTTCTCCATGTCATCCAGACTAGGAAGAAAGGTTGAACGATGGTGGTTGTCATCCCATGGTGCCTCCTCGATGATAAGCATTTCCATAATGGATTCATCGGAGGGAAAAATCCGTAGGTTGTAATTGAAAGTGGAGGATAGGGAATCTAACCAAGATGGTAGTGAATAGGAATTAGATGCCAGTAGATGTTGTTCATTAGGTGAAGGAGAGGTAGACTAAATGGCGTCATACTCATCCTCTGCAAGACTAAGTGGCATAGCATCACCTAGTGAATCGAATTCTAAGGGACTAGATATGATTCAAGGATCATATGATTCGAGGGATTGACTTACCATAGTTTAAATCATATTAACCATTTTGATATGTTGTGTGGTTGGAGGAAGAGGTGTGGGGAAAGTTCCCATGAGCAAAGCATATTTCAGTAGACCTACCCCTACACTTTCATAAGTAATCTGTGAATCCCCCAAGAATGGAATATTATTGGTTTTTTGAGTGCTAGCATCAGGGGTGCAGTAATCTAATTGATCGATGGTCACTATTTTTCCTTCATGAGAAAATTGGACACATCAAAATAATGATGAAGTGATAGTATTCATAGAATAGAACCAACTTCTACCTAGAAATAAGATATAATCGAGGGGAGTGTTGATTACTTCTACATCGATGTGTTATCACCTTAAAAATTATTATATCAAGATCTAAAATTTTCTGAGATTCAGCGAGATGCTATACCACAGTAGAGGCATGATAGTTTAGGGTGCTTGGATATATCCTACGGCATATATAGTGGAGGAAGGAAGGGAGTAGCTCAGCGAACCATTGATTTTGAATAATCCTAGATCCACGGTCAAGGCTCGCATCAGATCAACGAATAGCATGGAACTTAACGTCATGAAGGAACACAGGGAAAAAGCATTATGGTTTTGATGGGGAACACGTGGCGCTCTTACACACGCATCGGGGTACATAGAGGATTGCCTGAAACCATTTTTCCTATGACCCCGATGTCACATGGTTCAAAATGTCACATCAATAACTCGCAGGGAAGATGGTGGTTGGTCAAATCACCTCACATCACCTCACTTGTCCAGGCACTCTCCCAGATGATGTGCCAAAAGGACGTCGTCACATAACTAACTCAAGGCCCATCATTTGAAGTTGATTGATGAAGTGTGGCATACCAACGTACTATGACAATAATTCATTATTAAAGTACAAAGAAAAAACCATCAAGTCTCAGATATGAAATCATTTTATCTTATTCTGGGAAATTGTCATCTTATGCGTAAGGAAAACAAGGTCAACCTGTGTTCATGAGTTCTGTAATTTCAAAGAGTGACCAATTCAAGGTCTCTGCAAAGTTTGAAAGGTATGGATAATACTCATCAAACAGTGTCTGGGGCGACTGGGTTCTCAACTAATGTACCGAGCAGATCGATAAGTAAGAAAGAAAGATGGGTCTTGTAGATGTTGGCGACTAAATTTCACACCGAAACTCGAACTAAGACAGAGTCAAGAGTAAAATTAAACCCTGTTATGAGGGATCTAATCATAAATGAACATGCGGACAACACCTGCCACCCAGCCACAAAGAAGAAAAGGAGAAAAAGGGGCAGGACAGAGGCCAAAACCCAGATGATAGAGAGCGTCGAAGAAAATCTCGATTGGTGGAGTGCCCTGGAAGAGGAAATCACCAAGCTAAGGTGAATCCTCAGGTGAAATTTTGGTGTATTTTAGAAAGTTTTGGATAGATGTCGGCTTAAGAAAAGGGAGTCCTGATATGACAGACCGGTTACTAACGGTCCCTTTAAATAGTATAATTGTTCTTCCTTTTCGTAACTTGTATCTATTTTTGAATTATGAGGAAGTCGGAACGTTTTAAATTCCACATGGCATTCCTCTATATATGCTTGGCCTCATGAGTATAGAAACATGGAGAAAGTAGGAGCCTACCCTCTGTGCAGGAAAACCTTGAAAATTTCTGGGATTGAATTGATTACATATGCAGAAGCATTTTGAACTCTTCATGAAAAGATTCTGATGGATGGTGATATGAGTTTTTGTTTCCTTTCATTGTATGTATTTCCTGTGGCCTGTCATTTCATTCATATTCTCTCATGTTTAAATTGAAGGGTTTAAAGGCCCAAAAATCATCCTGTGATGCTCTCAACTTAAGCAATTTAAACTATGTGATTGTCTTCTTAACTTATTCAGAATTCATTTCAGCAATGCTTTGACACAGTTATTTGTCTTCTTTATCTTCCTACATATCTTTTTATTTCAAGAATAACTCAGACTCATCGCCTTATTTATCCTTTGTCCTCTAGAGAGTTCTATTAATCGATGCACTATTTTCGTTCACTTTCAGAATTTTGACTCCATAGCCCATAGGGTTCCCCCTTCTTTACCATCAACCTTATTAAAAATCCTCTAAACAAACCAAATCTAGCCACCATTTACAAAGAATATCAAGTGACATGAGAGAGCCCTCTCTAAGTTGAGAAGGATAGTGCCTTAGCTCTAAAGTAGGTTGAAACAGTTACCCCTGGCGTCTGTTTTGACAGCCATATAGATTTACAAGGTGCTAACACGATGGAAACAGTTTTCCCCCCCAGTTGAATGGCTAAGGATTGTAACAATCCATGAGGTCAAAAACCTATTCCATCAAATGCTTTTAACATGGTGGGAGATTGATTAAGACCACGTGATTTAAGGCCTTTCCAACAAACTAAGGACATGACACACGTTGATTCTCCCTCATCCAAGATCATGCGATGAACATGTTGATTATGGACAATGACATCAATTTGGAAATCAAGTTGGTGAGAGA
>JZKD02S2259781.1:0-12658 GCA_000966675.3 Picea glauca
AGATTCTGAGGACGAAACAAAGGTAACAATCGTAGGTGTGAAAGGTAAATCTATTGTTGATAATGATTCTAAAAATGGTTCTTCATGTGCTTCTACTTATAAAGATGATAACAATTCTAAGGATAGAAAGAGGAATGCATTGTTTCATATAAGAGTGATTACAAAACAAACAAAGGTCAATACACTCATAGATAGTGGATCTCAAGCTAATCTTATTTCAGAAGAAGTAGTTAAGCAATTGGGATTAACAACAAAACCACACAAGAAACCTTATCCATTATGTTGGGTATGCAAAGATAAAATATTACAAGTAACACAACAATGTAATCTAAAGTTTGCAATTACATCTAAGTTTATAGATGAGGTTGAATTTGATGTGGTCCCACTAGATATCTGTGGAATTGTGTTGGGTAGTCCGTATTTATATGATCAAAAAGAAATCTTCTATCGAGAACATAATCAGTATCACTTGTTTAAAGAAGGAATTGAGTACATAGTGCATTCACATTCATTCAAAAATGACAAATCATTGGGCACTACACAACAATCAAAAAGGGTTGTTAATGCAAGTCGGAATTTGGCACTTATGTCTATACAATGTAAGGAAGAAAAGAATCCTAAGCATGAAGCGGAAGTGTCATTTCACTACAATGCACCTGTTTTGGTTGATAGTGTTTCTATGGTTAAAAGTCAGCATAGTTCGGGTACAATCTCTTTCACATGTTCAATGTTCATATTCAGCTTATTACTCCTTAGCAGTATGTGGTTGGGTCCAACAATGTTGAATGAAGATGTGATTAAGAATGTGATTAATGTACTTAACAATGTCAGTGCAGTGTTGATTATTGTAGTGTTGATTCAGATGTACAGGTTCCAGGAAGAATGGATAGGTGATACAGGACAAGTGAGACAAACATGTCCTCACTTATTTTCTGAATGATTTCATACTTTTTGTGGCCAAAACGTTTTCCAGTGGGAAGGTTTGATCCAGGTGGATCATCTCAAAATTCGATAGAGTTAAAGTATTCAAAATGAAAAGTAAAGCTTACAAATTGGAAGAGTTCATCAGCAGCTTTCCAGTGACATTCATTTCGGGAAAACGGCCTCCAAATGACAAAGATATCAGCAGTTGAAGTTTCATCAAAGATGGTGGGAAAATGGTTAGAAATGGTTTAAAAAATGTAATTTGGGGGCTATGGGAATTGAACACAAGACCTTAGGTTAAGGCCACCATGACCCCATGGTTGGGAAAAAAGGGGGTGGTCAAGGGCTTAGCCCTCAACCTTGCCAACACCAAGGCCCCCTTGGTATGTAAATGTTATTAAACCATGCCATATAACCAAAGTCCATATAATATAACCATTAAATCAACCATATTTTATAAACATGCCATATATCCAAACCATAAGTGCCAAACCATATAATACATTCCATATTATAAACCATATAAAATATATATAACATATGTTAAACCAAATATCATATGTTAAACCAAATCGCGCCAAGCCAATCACATATGTGTGGGAGGAGAAGCCCACGGGTTTGACCCCGGGACTTCCACCCCCTAACCACCACATCTACCAATGCACCACCGCCATGAGACGTGGCAAGAGGTGGCAGATTAACCTTAAAAACTGTCGATATTGGTGGGGTTTGGGTAGGTGCGTGGCCTATAGTCACACCCCCTTTTTGTTTTTTTTTCTCATTATTTAAATGAGCAACAGGCAAGGATCGCGAGGGGGAGTTTTGATGTAGGTAGAGACTGGCATGCAGCCCAAGGTGGTTCTGCATAGTGACCGAGGTGGCTTTTCATGCAGATCGAGGTGGCTCTAGACTTGCACGCATCTCGAGGCCGTACAGACGGTACAAATCAGAGGCAGATTTTGGGAATTGTGCCAAGAAGGGCATTTGGAGTCCAGTTCTGAAATATATCGAGTTTATACTCAAAATTCTCAGTTTTTCACAAGGATTCCAGATCCAGCTTCAGTTTTTGCATTCAAGCATCTAGACAAAAAAGTGCTCACAGAATCTTCAAGATACACAGAAAGGTATCCATGTTCATACTTAAAATTCTCAGAATTTCATCTTGCAGTTGTTGTTGAAGTCTGTTACTGTATATGACAGACAGAATTCAGAAGTCACTTTGTAATCATTTGAATACTTAATCTATCGGCCTTCCCATTTGAAAGTGGCCCGGAGACGTAGCTAGGGGGTCTTGTGAACTCCATTACCAATTATTGTTCATAGATGGTTTGCTTACATATTTATGTGTTTATGTGCTTGATGAATGTTCTTTAATTTTTCATTACAAAGGTGGTTAACAGTTAAAAATTCACATGCAAATAATGGATAAAAGATCTTGAATTTTAGATCAAGTTAAATTTTAGATCACTGAAATCCCCTCAAACTTTGCCAAAAAATGCACTAGACCAAGGAGAGTAAGTGTGAAAACTTTGAGAAAAATCCAATGGTTGATAACAGAGTTATTAAAGAAATTAAGTTAGGGTTTAGACATCCCTAATGGTTGAATATGTAATTCTATAACAGAAGCAAGAAGTGGTGGGAGAGAGAGGATGCCTTTAAATCTCCAAGGCGATGATTTTATATCTCCAATGTAAAAGAGTATTACTAGTGCCTTTACTATTGGGTTAATGGAGTCAATTGGAGCTTAGAGAAGCTACCTCCTTGGGGATGTAATCCCTTTTACTTCCCAAGGCAGGTTCCTCTAGGATAGGTTTAGGGTAAGAGGGTGTATGCCCTTATACTTCTCTTAGAAAGCCCTTATAAAATCAATGATATGAAGAAAATAAAATGATGAAGGCTATGGCAGGGGTGTATGCCCTTATACTTCCCACCTATATCCTAGCATAACAATACTTGAACTTTAAAAATGATAGCAAGAGAGTAAAAACCATACCAAGATCAAGAGAAATGATAAGACAATCCACCATAAGAGCTATAAAAGAATCATCCAAAGCTAGCTCTAGACTTCCATCAACCATTCACCAATATATATCCATAAAAAAGTGCACAAGAGATGAAAGAGACAAGAGGGATGAAAATTTCAGACCAAGTCCTCTCACAAGAGGGAGAGTTGTGTTTAAAATGAGATCTTATGAACTCTATTTATATTAAATGTAGCTACAATAGTTTGTCCACAAAATAAGGAGTAAATCACAATATTAGGGGTCAACAACCCTAATTTTTCCTCCTTAACAAAGTGATATTAAACAATTCACTTAAAATTTCACTTTTTGCACAATTTAAACTCTAATTTAGGAGGATGTCACCCCTTTAGGGAACATTTTTCCACTTTGAGGAAGTCGTTGGTGTTGGAGAAGCATGGATGGGCCTCCAAAGGCCATGTTTCAAGCATATAGGCACTCATATAATAGTGAATACCCTTATCCTCCTCAAATATTGATGCAGGAGCATCGCCAGCACATCAAGCGAGCCAGCGCAGAAGCGGAAGACAGCTGGATAAGCCAACGCAAATTTTGAAATTGCCTTGGAAACTGTTGCACAGATTTTAAATGACCCATTTAAGAGATGGCGCACCTGTATATTGTATTGGACCTTGAGAGGATAGCTCTCGTCCTTAGTAAATAGGAGGCATTTAATCTAGTTAATGCTGGTAGATAGGAATTTAATTTAGATTTGACAGTTTTAGAACGCAGGAGGGAAAATGGATATAGACACCCTCATTGTACCATTGTAACAGGAGGGAAGCATTCAGGAGAAGAGAAGAGAAAGCAGAGAATAGTGTATGAATAACACCCATGTACAGGCATTTGAATTAATAGAATAAAGTTTTGATTCAAATTCATGGTTTTGTGTTGTTTTCTCTGTGTATATTGTTGATGTGCTCATGAATGTTTGCTTCTTGTCATACATTTTCTTTTATATGTTGTGTATGTGATTTCATGTTTCAACCTGAAGTCTGAAGGGGAGATGGAATGAGTTTCAATTGTTTCTCTATCTGAGCCAGGAGATTTCCTGCAAGGTGTGCAGTCGAGACTATCCGCAAGGAGTGCGTTGATGTAGGCTCAGGTAGTTTAACTCTTGTTCTTATTCACTCAGAAGTGAAAGTGGGTTGTTGAATCCATGCAAGGAGTGCACAGGATGAAGAGGAAGTCTCAGCTGTGAATCTGAGAAGGAAGTTTTGGAGGATTGTTGTTGCAGGCATGCACAGAGTCAAAGAAGGTCGAACACTTGAAGTGTTTGCAGGGTTGCCGCAAGGAGTGTGCGCAAAGAGATCTCTTTTCTAAGAGACCAAGAAGATATGAAGAAATCTCAGGAGGAAGAGAGGCCTTCAGAATTATCGAAAGGTTGCACAGGAGATTTTCGTGCCAAGAAATCCCCAAGGGGAAAGAAATCGACGGTCAGGATCTTACGGAAGAGATCAACAAAACCCGTCAGTCGTTGGATCCCGCGGAGGTACGAGGAGGTTACGACCACACCAGAGCCAAATCTCGAGAGGTTGTTGAGTGTTGGATCAGCAAGTGATTTCCCGTCAGCCGTTAGACCTCGAGGAGTTGCGCAGGGGTTAAGCCCTAGTGTGCAGAGGAGAAGTCTCAGACAAGTCATCGGAATATTGGATTCATTGGGATTTTGCTAAGAAAGAGAATCAAGACCTTGGGAGTCTCAAAATACTGATGGAATCATAGCCGTGGATCTTGGATAGAACACATGTCAGAATTCCGAAGCGAGTCGGGGTTCGGCATTTCGGAGTTTTTGAACACAAGGGAATTATTGCATCAGGAATCACGATTTCGCGATATCTGATAGAGCAATGAGGAAGTGGCGACGTGGAGGAGGAATCTCTCATGTGCATCAGGGATCGATATATCGGGATTCTCGGTAACGAGAAAATCACTACAGGAGAAGTCACGAAACTCCAAACCGCGACGACCACACAATCACTACATTGGAAGTGGAGAACAGGTGTCACCCCATATCGGGGTTCGGGACTTGGAAGGATCTGTGAACAAGTGCAACGAGAATCGTGATATCGCGATACGCGATTTCCCGATCACCATAAGATTGTGGGCCATAGGCACCAGAGCAAAGGACGGGTGCTGGAAGGTCAAGCCTTNCCATTTGAAAGTGGCCCGGAGACGTAGCTAGGGGGTCTTGTGAACTCCATTACCAATTATTGTTCATAGATGGTTTGCTTACATATTTATGTGTTTATGTGCTTGATGAATGTTCTTTAATTTTTCATTACAAAGGTGGTTAACAGTTAAAAATTCACATGCAAATAATGGATAAAAGATCTTGAATTTTAGATCAAGTTAAATTTTAGATCACTGAAATCCCCTCAAACTTTGCCAAAAAATGCACTAGACCAAGGAGAGTAAGTGTGAAAACTTTGAGAAAAATCCAATGGTTGATAACAGAGTTATTAAAGAAATTAAGTTAGGGTTTAGACATCCCTAATGGTTGAATATGTAATTCTATAACAGAAGCAAGAAGTGGTGGGAGAGAGAGGATGCCTTTAAATCTCCAAGGCGATGATTTTATATCTCCAATGTAAAAGAGTATTACTAGTGCCTTTACTATTGGGTTAATGGAGTCAATTGGAGCTTAGAGAAGCTACCTCCTTGGGGATGTAATCCCTTTTACTTCCCAAGGCAGGTTCCTCTAGGATAGGTTTAGGGTAAGAGGGTGTATGCCCTTATACTTCTCTTAGAAAGCCCTTATAAAATCAATGATATGAAGAAAATAAAATGATGAAGGCTATGGCAGGGGTGTATGCCCTTATACTTCCCACCTATATCCTAGCATAACAATACTTGAACTTTAAAAATGATAGCAAGAGAGTAAAAACCATACCAAGATCAAGAGAAATGATAAGACAATCCACCATAAGAGCTATAAAAGAATCATCCAAAGCTAGCTCTAGACTTCCATCAACCATTCACCAATATATATCCATAAAAAAGTGCACAAGAGATGAAAGAGACAAGAGGGATGAAAATTTCAGACCAAGTCCTCTCACAAGAGGGAGAGTTGTGTTTAAAATGAGATCTTATGAACTCTATTTATATTAAATGTAGCTACAATAGTTTGTCCACAAAATAAGGAGTAAATCACAATATTAGGGGTCAACAACCCTAATTTTTCCTCCTTAACAAAGTGATATTAAACAATTCACTTAAAATTTCACTTTTTGCACAATTTAAACTCTAATTTAGGAGGATGTCACCCCTTTAGGGAACATTTTTCCACTTTGAGGAAGTCGTTGGTGTTGGAGAAGCATGGATGGGCCTCCAAAGGCCATGTTTCAAGCATATAGGCACTCATATAATAGTGAATACCCTTATCCTCCTCAAATATTGATGCAGGAGCATCGCCAGCACATCAAGCGAGCCAGCGCAGAAGCGGAAGACAGCTGGATAAGCCAACGCAAATTTTGAAATTGCCTTGGAAACTGTTGCACAGATTTTAAATGACCCATTTAAGAGATGGCGCACCTGTATATTGTATTGGACCTTGAGAGGATAGCTCTCGTCCTTAGTAAATAGGAGGCATTTAATCTAGTTAATGCTGGTAGATAGGAATTTAATTTAGATTTGACAGTTTTAGAACGCAGGAGGGAAAATGGATATAGACACCCTCATTGTACCATTGTAACAGGAGGGAAGCATTCAGGAGAAGAGAAGAGAAAGCAGAGAATAGTGTATGAATAACACCCATGTACAGGCATTTGAATTAATAGAATAAAGTTTTGATTCAAATTCATGGTTTTGTGTTGTTTTCTCTGTGTATATTGTTGATGTGCTCATGAATGTTTGCTTCTTGTCATACATTTTCTTTTATATGTTGTGTATGTGATTTCATGTTTCAACCTGAAGTCTGAAGGGGAGATGGAATGAGTTTCAATTGTTTCTCTATCTGAGCCAGGAGATTTCCTGCAAGGTGTGCAGTCGAGACTATCCGCAAGGAGTGCGTTGATGTAGGCTCAGGTAGTTTAACTCTTGTTCTTATTCACTCAGAAGTGAAAGTGGGTTGTTGAATCCATGCAAGGAGTGCGCAGGCTGAAGAGGAAGTCTCATTCGTGAATCTGAGAAGGAAGTTTTGGAGGATTGCTACTGCAGGCGTGCGCAGAGTCAAAGAAGGTCGAACACTTGAAGTGTTTGCAGGGTTGCCGCAAGGAGTGTGCGCAAAGAGATCTCTTTTCTAAGAGACCAAGAAGCTATGAAGAAAGATCAGGAGGAAGAGAGGCCTTCAGAATTATCGAAAGGTTGCACAGGAGATTTTCGTGCCAAGAAATCCCCAAGGGGAAATAAATCGACGGTCAGGATCTTACAGAAGAGATCAACAAAACTCGTCAGTCGTTGGATCCCACGGAGGTACGAGGAGGTTACGACCACACCAGAGCCAAAGCTCGAGAGGTTGTTGAGTGTTGGATCAGCAAGTGATTTCCCGTCAGCCGTTAGACCTCGAGGATTTGCGCAGGGGTTAAGCCCTAGTGTGCAGAGGAGAAGTCTCAGACAAGTCATCGGAATATTGGATTCATTGGGATTTTGCTAAGCAAGAGAATCCAGACCTTGGGAGTCTCGAAATACTGACGGAATCATAGCCGTGGATCTTGGATAGGACACACGTCAGAATTTCGAAGCGAGTCAGGGTTCAGCATTTCGGGGTTTTTGAAGACAAGGGAATTGTTGCATCAGGAATCACAATTTCGCAATATCCGATAGAGCGATGAGGAAGTGGCGACGTGGAGGAGGAATCTCTCATGTGCATCGGGGATCGGTATATCGGGATTCTCGGTAACGAGAAAATCACTACAGGAGAAGTCGCGAAACTCCAAACCGCGACGACCACACAATCACTACATTGGAAGTGGAGAACAGGTGTCACCCCATATCGGGGTTCGGGACTTGGAAGGGTCTGTGAACAAGTGCAACGAGAATCGTGATATCGCGATACGCGATTTCCCGATCACCATAAGATTGTGGGCCATAGGCACCAGAGCAAAGGACGGGTGCTGGAAGGTCAAGCCTTCGTAGGGAGTCAACGCCAAAGGGTGTCGGGGATCCGTGAGGGGAGTGAATCACGATCTCGTAAGTGTCGATTTCCCGACAAAGAATTTCCCGACAGAAGCAGGGAAGTGTGGGCGAGTTTTTCATCGCGATTCAGGGATTTGTGAGACCCGAATTCGTGACCACGGGATTCGCGATAATGCGAACTCCGATTTCCCGATTTGAGCAGGGAGATTGAGAAGGAGAGTNAGGTCCAGTGGTAGAAGTAGATGTCGATTTCAGAGAAGCCACAGATGGAGCGTATACTCGACAAGAAGGTGAGCAAAAAGACCAGGTGGAAGCAATACTTTGAGTATCTGGTCAAGTGTAAGAATCATCCGGTAGAAGATGCTAGCTGAGAGAGCGAAGTAGAAATATGGAAACATGGACAGACCGTGCAGGAGCTCATGGATAGGATCCCATGAATATTTCCAAGCCGAGGAGTATGATGCAGGAGCATCGCCAACACATCAAGCGAGCCAGTGCAGAAGCGGAAGACAGCTGGATAAGCCAGTGCAAATTTTGAAATTGCCTTGGAAACTGTTGCGCAGATATTAAATGACCCATTTAAGAGATGGTGCACCTGTATATTGTATTGGACCTTGAGCGGATATCTCTCGTCCTTAGTAAATAGGAGGCATTTAATCTAGTTAATGATGGTAGATAGGAATTTAATTTAGATTTGACAGTTTTAGAACGCAGGAGGGAAAACGGATATAGACACCCTCATTGTACCATTGTAACAGGAGGGAAGCATTCAGGAGAAGAGAAGAGCAAGCAGAGAATAGTGTATGAATAACACCCATGTACAGGCATTTGAATTAATAGAAGAAAGTTCTGATTCAAATTCATGGTTTTGTGTTGTTTTCTCTGTGTATATTGTTGATGTGCTCATGAATGTTTCCTTCTTGTCATACATTTGCTTTTATATGTTGTGTATGTGATTTCATGTTTCAACCTGAAGTCTGAAGGGGAGACGGAATGAGTTTCAATTGTTTCTCTATCTGAGCCAGGAGATTTCCTGCAAGGTGTGCAGTCGAGACCATCTGCAAGGAGTGCGTTGATGTAGGCAAAGGTAGTTTAACTCTTGTTCTTATTCACTCAGAAGTGAAAGTGGGTTGCTGAAGCCATGCAAGGAGTGCGCAGGCTAAAGAGGAAGTCTCAGTCGTGAGTCTGAGAAGGAAGTTTTGGAGGACTATTGCTGCAGGCGTGCGCAGAGTCAAAGAAGGTTGAACACTTGAAGTGTTTGCAGGGTTGCCGCAAGGAGTGCATGCAAAGAGATCTCTTTTCTAAGAGACCGAGAAGCTGTGAAGAAAGCTCAAGAGGAAGAGAGGCCTTCAAAATTATCGAAAGGTTGCACAGAAGATTTTTGTGCCAAGAAATCCCCAAGGGGAAAGAAATCGACAATCAGGATCTTACGGAAGAGATCGACAAAACCCATCAGTCGTTGGATCCCACGGAGGTGTGAGGAGGTTACGACCACACCAGAGCCCAAGTTCGAGAGGTTACTGAGTGTTGGATCAGCAAGTGATTTCCCGTCAGCCGTTAGACCTCGAGGAGTTGCGCAGGGGTTAAGCCCTAGTGTGCAGAGGAGAAGTCCCGGACAAGTCATCGGAATATTGGATTCATCGGGATTTTTCTAAGCAAGAGAATCAAGACCTTGGGAGTCTCGAAATACTGACGGAATCATAGCCGTGGATCTTGTACAGGACACGCGTCAGAATTCTGGAGCGAATCGGGGTTCGGCATTTCAGGGTTTCTGAAGACAAGGGAATTGTTGCATCAGGAATCGCAATTTCGCGATATCCGATAGAGCGATGAGGAAGTGGTGACGTGGAGGAGGAAGCTCTCACGTGCATCGGGGATCGATATATCGGGATTCTCGGTAACGAGAAAATCACTGCAGGAGAAGTCACGAAACTCCAAACCGCGATGACCACACAATCACTACATTGGAAGTGGAGAACATGTGTCACCCCATATCGGGGTTCCGGACTTGGAAGGGTCCGTGAACAAGTGCAACGAGAATCGCGATATCGCAATACGCGATTTCCCGATCACCATAAGATTGTGGGCCATAGGCACCAGATCAAAGGACAGGTGTTGGAAGGTCAAGCCTTCGCAGGGAGTCAACGCCAAAGGGTGTCGGGGATCCATGAGGGGAGTGAATCACGATCTCGTAAGTGTCGATTTCACGATGGAGAATTTCCTGACAGAAGCAGGGAAGTGTGGGCGAGTTTTTCATCGGGATTTCAGGGATTTGTGAGACCCGAATTCGTGACCACGAGATTCACGATAACGCGAACTCCGATTTCCCGATTTGAGCAGGGAGATTGAGAAGGAGAGTTTTGTGGGTGTTGGAAAATATCGATAAGGGATTTGAAGAGATTTTTGGGTTCTTCGGGCCAAGAGTGGAGAAGGTCTTGTGTGAGAAGACGTTCCCTCGTTGACGCGTTTACATCAAATATCCATGTGTCAAAGAGTGACACCTCACCACCATGCCCTAGACCCCAAGATCATGACATCAAGCTCAAAGTGGAACACTTTACCCCTCTTGGGAAAATTGTTTGGCAAGTAGGGGGTGGGATAGGTTTTCCAATTCATCATCAAGGCCATCCAAGTCTAATCTCTCTCATTTGGAATGCAGGCCCCTAAGATCCAACCCGTGGGCTTGTATCCCCATGGAATCCCAAGCTAGTCTTGTTCTCCCAAAATTGTCCACCAACTAGGTCTTGCAAAGACAAATGAGCATGCACTCCAAGGATCTCAAGTCATAACATCATGAAAATTTAATCCAACCAATAATAATCCATCTAAGAATGTGCATCAAATATTAATATATCAAACAATTAACAACTCATAGACACTATGCGACTTTTCAAGCTTAAATATGGGAGGGTTGATGAGGTATTCTATTGGGTAGATATTTACCTAGGTCAAGAAGAGCTTCCAAGAGGTCCCTCTCTAAGCCATGTCAAGTGGATGAAGTGGATGGGGTCAAGACTCAATAGGCATAGGGCTCACGACATACAAGGGGTTGTAGTGTCTCATTCATGGGTGTCTTTGTAGAGGGTGTGTGGCACCTTCGTCCACAATGCACTTTTTCCAAGCCCATCAATTGCCTTTTATCTTTATTTCTTTGTATTTTATTTCATAATAGAATAAGGAGAGATTGAAGGTCACTACCCTAGCATGGTGACCAGATGATGGAAATGTCACCCACAAACACCAAATGGAAATGTCACCCACAAACACCAAATGGAAATGTGAAAATTGGCTTGTGATGAGACCCCCTTTCTCTCAGCCATGCAACTGAGAACCATTGCCCTGGTTTGGTGACCAAATGATGACAATGTCATACCACTAGATATACATGGACGTGATAGGTTGGCTTGTGATGAGACCTCTTATCCTTCAACTAACCTTTCAATCATTTAGTTATTATATTGTGGGTCCCCTTTATTCAAAGATAAGAATTTCATTGCTTTCTTGGGTGATCCCTGGGAGAAGCATCTAGAAGTTTTATATAATGCTTTTATCTTTTACCCAACACCAACCCATCTGGGACTTTAGACCCTTCTTCCCATAGAATTAGGAACAACACCTTCTTGTGTCAATATACCCTAAAATCCCAAGATATAAGGAAATGGAGGGGAATAATGATGGAAAAGTGGTAAGTATTGTTAGGAATGGTACAATGGCTCATTAAGGGAGTTCCCAGTAGCAAACCCATCCCCAAGGAAAACCACTTACTAGGAAATAATGTCAACCACCAAGGTGAAGCAGGGAAAAAGTTATAATGTCCAAGCACATAAAATGAAATCTAGAGAAATCTAAGATACAACATAATCAAATGGCTTAAATATTGAAATTATGCTCACCATAACACTAACTTGTACCTCATGGAGCAAGGCCCACTGCCTTTCAAAAGCGAACTGGTGTGGTGTATGCCATCTGTAAACCCGTGACCATCTGTGGTAGTGAGTGGGTTTTCCATCTGTGCAACAGGTATTGTTGGTCATGTAGTCTCTCGACACTCCATATATGCAACCTTAGGGCCTCGAGACATCATCTCCTTAGTTATCCACAAAATGGGGATAACATTTGGCTCCTACTTGGGGACATGTGCTCATCGTAGAGTGCATGAGAACCACAACATCTCTTGGTAGACATGTGTCTACAAGGAAATATCAAATTGTCAAGTGTAGGATGGCCTACTCATCCTTGTTCTCATATGATGAAAATTCAAAACCCACCAAACTAGAAAAGAAAAGTTTGACATTTTTTCAAGAAATTTCTAAGCTAAGCATGAAATTAATACGCAAGTAGAGAAAAATGAAAATTAAATGTATCTAAACTAACATGAGAAATAAATATGCAAATGCAGGGAAAACAAGATGACTTGCCTACTTACTTGGGGCCTTGGGGCTCTGAAGATCACATGTTGGATGATGTCAGGTGAAGTCATACAACTAGTGAAACTATTTGATCATTTCATCAAAATATCTTCCCATGTGCCTAATCATGTAATACAACAAAGCTAAGTCAAGCACATAATAATCATGAGTATAAACATATATATAATCGATCATGAAATAAAACTCATGAAGATGGGTGGGAGGGAGGAA
>JZKD02S2259781.1:12668-25307 GCA_000966675.3 Picea glauca
CTACGGGGATTTCTTCAAGGGTTGACATCAATGACAACCAACCTTAATCAACAATAATGATTAAATGTAATGGTTTATAAATTTTAGGGGTTATGGGTTATAAGGGTGGATTAGACATTATCATGGTTATGGGTGAGATGGTTTTTTATGAATATATGAGTTAGTTAGAGACTACATTGGTTAGTTATTAATGGTAATATTTTGTTGGGATGATAAGGTTTATAAATGTTAGAGGCAATTATATTTATAGGGTTTAAGGTTTTATGTGTTATATATATGGGTTAGGGGTTATATATTTTATAAAATTTAATTGTTATATTTGTTAGGAATTAAGCGTGATGTGATTGATAAAAATTAGGAATTGTGTATTGAGGGTTTGAGATTATAAATGTTTAATGTTTATATAAGATAGGATTAAGGGTGGTGGGTTTTTTTTTTCCGAAGAAAAAAAACGTAAATTTAATTATAAAAGATAAAATTTACATTTTGTAGAATACTTGCGATCATCATCATAAGTATTCATGCTCTCATAAAAGAGCCCAAAAATTTGAGGAGGGTTTCATAAGATATTTGAGCACTGGGTCCTTTACAGCTTCAAAAAAAGTGTTGGAATACTAAGAGAGGGGGTGAATTAGTATGAGCACTTTTAACCACAGTATATAAACTTCAATTTAACCAATAGTATATAATTAATGTATCAATCAACAATTTATAATCAATGTATAATGCACACATAAACATAAGCAAAATCACATCGCATCAAATACACAATACAACAGAATTTACGTGGAAACCCAAATGGGAGAAAACCACGAAATGCTTTCTTATATACCAAATATTACATTCATTGGAAGCACTAACTTATGAATTCTCTAGATGCAAATAGAAGGAGGCTATGACCCTCTATTTACATGCTCCAACCTGAAGGAAGCTACAACTCCCTGAATTCTCTGGCTACAACCTAAAGAAAGCTCCAACTCCCTTTATTCTCCAGCACTAAACAGAGGGAGGCTACAACCCCCTTTCCTTGTCCCATCCTACTACCCTGAAATATAAGTGTAGACCAACTTACCATAAGGAAGCTACAACTCCTTGATTCTTAGGCTCCAACCTAAAGAAAGCTCCAACTCCCTTTATTCTCCAGCACTAAACAGAGGGAGGCTACAACCCCCTTTCCTTGTCCCATCCTACTGCCCTGAAATATAAGTGTAGACCAACTGTCACTACCACAATCACAGCCACTGTCTCTGTCACTTCCACTGCCACTGCCATTGTCTCTATCACTGATCAACTTGTCACTGTCACAGTCACATCAACCTGTAGATGTCACAGTATCATCAACCTACTATATTGAAAAATGTACCATACCATGCATCAACTGTGTACCAACAAATGTAGTATAACATGCACCAATCATGTAGATACCACAGTATCATATATATCATGTACTAGATCATCAACCACATTTAAAACCAATTCCATATACCATAACATCAATCTTGTATAGACATGTACGATATCAACAATGAAGTGCCTTAAAGAACCCAAACATATGCCTCATCCATATGCCACCATACATCAAGTGTATACCATAACCATACATCCACATCTCAAGCTAAACCATAACAGTCATATCATAACCAGATATAAGAATATACCTCTACCAACCATTTAGCCAAGTTATTCCTCAATCATGTTCCAAACCAAACATATCTCAAGCATGTATCATACCATAACCAAGTACATCAAGAACGTAAGCATACTAGTACCTTTGTAGCTAACCCGATACACAATAGATATTACATATAGGATTACCTTTGACTTCACGGACCTAGTACTGGAATTACCCCCAAATTTTTCTTCTCCTCATGGGACAAAGACATCATATCACGCGAGGCCTCGTGTGACAAGCCCTAAGAAACCTGTGGGGATGCCTCACAGAACACTAGTGGTCTGGCGTGCGAGGGTCAACCAAAATAGGGTTTACTCAAATCTTCTCGCTCTCCTATGTAACCTAGAAACTCCCTCAATTCTCACTTTGTTGCCACCTCAGAAATTATCATCACAAACAAGCCAAAATATTACTTTCTCACAAGACAGATATTCAATGAAAGTGTGTGTGAATTTCCTTGTGAATGACTCCTTGAGGTGTATTTATTCTTTTTTATGTAACCTCTCTCCTTGAACTTAGGGGATTCTATAATTTATTGTTACAACCACTTTACCCTTCCATTAAGGACTTGTAACCAACTAGGGGCTTCTTGACCATTCTTCGGGGATTCTAACTTCACAAGGCCATACCTCCTCAACTGTGAGGAACTACATGGTGTACCACATATCACAGAAAATGGAATGACAAGGAATATCCATCCATGACTGAGTTACCTTCATTCAAACCATCCTTCGTGACCTTTTTCCTCGATCAAATATGGGTTCCATAACCATGTGTTTGGGGCTACCAAACTTCTTCAAGGGTTTACATCAATGAAAACCAATCTTTCAACAATATCCCCCTTTGGAATTGATGGAAACACTGATGGCATGGTAACACTCATGCTTCTTCGCATGCTCCCCTTATGAACATTTATTTTGAACATCGCTCCCCATGTGACCATTGCTCCCCCTGCCTTCATGCATCTCATATTTATCTCTATTTCCATGCATTTTTTCTCACTCCTCCTTTGAAATCAATGGAAAAGGGTAATTATCCTTTGTTTCCATGCCTTTGTTCTCTCTCTCTCTCCATGTTTGCAGGCCTCTTCTTTCTCTTTATGATGCTTCCTCATGTAAAAACTATAATGTATATAAAAAGAATAAAAGGGATTATTTACTTGTATTCTTCAAGTATTTTGCATATATCCCCCTATCTTGTTGTGTCTTATGTTGTGTGGATCACTGAGGAGCAGAAACTACTCCAATTTTGTAATGAAGATACTCGAAGGTCTCCCTCAGAAGGGGTTTGGTGAAGATATCTGCAATTGTCTCTTTTATCCCAATGTACTCTAGATTGATGTTCTTCCCTATAACTTGTTCCCATACAAAGTGAAACTTGATTGGAATATGCTTCATCTTGGAATGCATCACTAGATTCTTAGAGATATTGATAGCAATCATGTTTTCACATAGTATTGAAATGGGCTCATCATACTTCACTTCTATATCCTGCAAAGTTTGTTTCATCTAGATAACTTGAGTGGAACATGTTGTCACTGCAATATACTATGCTTCTAATGTGGACAAAGATATTGATGATTGTTTCTTTCTCAACCATGATACCAAACAATCAAGTAGGTAGAAAGTTGCTCCACTTGTGCTTCTTCTATCGTCAATATAGACTTCCCAATATGCATTTGTGTAAGCTACCAAATATAAATCATTCCCTTTTGGATACCATAACCCAAACTATTATGTTCCTTTGATCTATCTGAATATACTCTTTACTTCCATAACATGTGTTTCCTTTGGTGTTGCTTGAAACCTTGCAACCTGTCCAACTTCCTACATCACATCCGGTCTAGAAAATGTCACATAGAGTAAGTTTCCAATCATTGATATATAGAGTCTCTGATTTTCATCCTTAAAATCATCATCCTAACTTGCAATTGGTCTACATAGGAGTACTCACAGGGTTGCAATATTCCATTCCAAACTCCTTTAGAATTTATATGATATACTTGGTCTAAGAGATGAAGACACCTTTATCACTCTGACATATCTGTAATCTCAAAAATAAAGTCAACTCGCCAAGCAAATACATTTCAAACTCATTATGCATGTCTTTGGAAAACTTTTGACTCATCATGTCATCACCACTTCCAAAGATAATGTCATCTACATAAACTTCAATTATTAATATATTGTCTCAATCCACTTTTATGCATATATTGTTGTCTGCATTTCCCTTCATGATTTCTTGTCATTGAATGTACCTGTCCAAACTTTAATACCATGCTCTGAGGTCCTACTTAAGTCCATACAGTGCTTTCTTCAACCTGCACACATAGTTTTTCTTCTTTGATAGTAGAAATCCTTTTGTTTGTTTGATGTATACTTCTTATTCTAATTCTCCATTCAGAAAGGATGTTTTAGCATCCATTTGATATACCTTGACTCTTTTGGAACAAGCATAGGCTAAGATCAATATGATTGCTTCCATCCTAGAAACTGGGGTAAAGGTTTCTTCAAAATCTATGTCTTGAACCTAAGTATATCCTTTGCATACTAATATTTCTTTGTTCCTAGTTACATGTCCATATTCATTTAGTTTGTTTCTGAATACCCACTTTATGTTGATCACATTCTTCTTCTTCGACCTTGGAACTAGTTCCAATGTATCATTCTTCTCTATCTGATCCAACTATTCATCAATATCTTTGATCCAATATTCATCTTTGCTAGCTTCTTCAAAACTGCTTGATTCAACTGTGGATACCAATGCTAGGTGTTGTTGTTCTGGTGAAACGTATCTATTCGGGTTTCAAATCTTGCATCTTTATTCTTGTTATAGTGAAATTTGTAGGTTGGGAAAATCCCGACCCAACCACGAAATAAGTGCTACAACTTGGGAATCCTACACCCAATGTCACCTCAATGTAGGTCATGCACTTCAAAGGTGACTAGGTAACTCTAGGGAGGCGATCCTGGTGACCCTAGGGATATTGAGATGGAGATGGAGGGAAGTGGAAATGAAGCCCCTAAAGGTCAAGTATAAATGGAATGAAAAGTAGGGAGATATTCCTTGCAATTCAAGTAATTTTTTCCCCACATGTATAGTACTTCTCTGGATGATTTTACCTTCCCGAGACACAAGAAAACACACTTTGCAATGATGGATGTTAGTTGGATCAGAAATTTAAGATTGTTGTCCCTAATTTGCAACAGTATATAACAATATATATTGTTGAAATATTGTAACTGTGAAGTATATTCTAATTATAATTGAGTTATTATTAAACAGATCAATCCCCTTTTGTGGATTGATCATGTTGAGAATTATGTATGACCAAATCCCCTATTGTGGATTGGTCAAACCATGATTATATGATGTTAATTGAGAAGTTGTCCCCTAGGGATAATTAAAGTGGTTTTTACCACTAGTTGAAGAATTCATCCCTACTTGGTGAAAATACACAACCCTAGTTCTCCTCAGCTAGTATAAATAAGAGAGGCTAGCGCTTCATTCACTCACTCACTCAAGTCACTCATCTAGTGCACACATATTGGAGATAGATGCAGTTTCCAGAAGAAGGAGAGAGAGGCACATTGCTCAATCTTGGATATTCTCTAGCGTTTGGTCTGTTATCTTGGCATTGTATTAGAAATCTATATTAAGAAAATTTTTGTTGGGTTTTCTCCCCCATGAGGGTTTCCCAGGATAAAAAGTTGTGTAACTTGTGATTGTGTGTCTCTCAATGATCATGTTTATGCTATTATTGTCTAGTAAATTGAAAATAAATTAATAGTAGCTCTAAATTTAACATGGTATCATAGCTTGACTTAATAGAGCACATTTCAATAGGTAACAAAAAACGTCACTATTGTTGTACATGAAAATTAGGGCTTTTGTTGGAAGGGAATTTCAGCCTAAAAACCATCTAGGGAAGTGCACCCTAGCCTAGAGAACTCATTGGAAACTTGAGCGCACCTTTTCAGTGGCCAGAGCCTCCAGAAAGCGAAACCCTAGTTTTCACTGGTACTAGAAAACCACGAAACCAGAACCAATACTAGAAGTACCAGTCTAGATTTGTGAAGGCTCGGTTTCAAGGGGTAAAATTTGGATTTTCTGAAAACAATCTACACCAACCTACTCGCTTCAGGCCAACACACCTCTTGGTAAGTTCATATTCAATTTCTGATTACTTTCAATTTTTGGTCACTTTCCCACTTCCAGGTCAAGATGTCTGCAAGCACCAAGATTGTTGACAAGTTAGAAGGTGTGGAAAACTTCCATGCATAGAAGTACATGATTGCACTCATTATTGAAGATAATGACCTTGCAAATTTCATAAATAAAAATGTACCAGAACACGCAGAAGATGCAGCTAAAGCAAAGTAAAGGAAGGATATGGTTAGGGCCAACAGAATCATTGCAGACTCTATTAAAGATCACTGGATCCCTCAACTGGCTTCCAATAACACTCCAAAAGTGATGTTTGATGATCTAACCAGAATGTAAGAAGGAAAGAACATTAACCAGAAGATGAACTTGAGAACCCAAATCAAGAATACAAAGATGCATAAAGGAGAAACAGTTCATGACTATTTCTCTAGAATTTCTCAATTCAAGGAAAAACTAGAAGGAATTAGAGACAACGTAGATGAATATGAGCTCATAGTGACAGCTCTTAATGGTCTCTCAAGACCTTGGTATGCCTTCATCCAAACTATATGTGCAAGAAAGGAGAAACTCCAATTTGACAGTCTTTGGGAAGAATGTGTTCAATAAGAAGCAAGAGTAGCTAACCGAGAAGCAATACTATTAAGGGATGAAGATCCAGCCCTAAATGCTCATTCTAAATGAGGAAGGAAAAGGTCTCATTTCCAAAAGGAGACTCACGACCATAACGAATATCAATCCCCAAAGAGATTCACCCATTTCCATAAAGAATCTCACCCTCCAAGGAGATTCTGGAAGTTTCAGAAAGGTCAAAGAAGAGAAAAATATTTCTCCTCTTATCAATGTTATCATTGTGATAATATGGGACATATTGCTAATAATTTTCCAGCCAGAAGAGAAGAATACAAGAAGAGAAATAACAAAATACATCATTCACATGCAGTTGAAGAAGATGATCCACCCACAAAGATGATTAAAGAAAATATTGAAGACTATGTTTTATTCTTTGCCCTCTCAAGATCTGTGTCACCTGGAGAGAATAATTGGCTCATAGATAGTGGTGCCTCTAAGAACATGATAGGACAGAGAGACATTCTCTCTAGCCTTACAGAAAAGAACTTTCCCCAGAAATTTACACTCAGAGATGATTACCAATTCTCTATTAAAGGAGTGGGAGAATCCACCTACAAACCTAATTCAAGGACCCCGATGAAAATGAAGGATGTACTCTGTGTACTAGGTTTGACAAAGAATTTTCTTTCTATCTCAGCTTTAGATAAGAAAGGTTTCAGGGTTTCATTCATAGATGTTGAAGTTCTTATGTGGTCTAAAGGAAAAACCATAGAAGATGCAATTGCTATTGGAACATAATAAGGTGGCCAACATAAATTAAAAGGTCACTCAGATTCACCCTTGAATCACTCCACTGAGGGTCCATGTGAACTTTGGAATACAATACTATCTCACATCAACTACAAATCCTTACCATATGTAATAAAGGTAGTGACAGGTCTACCATAATTCAAGGTTGTTCATGAAGGTGTGTGCAATGTATGTGCATAAGGAAAGAACATAAAGAATCCTTTCCTGAAGAGAGACATTAAAGCAGAAGGAATCTTGGAGCTCATCCACTCAGATGTATCTGGCCCAATTCCATCAACCTCTCTTAGTGGTATGTATAATGTGTCATTTATTGATGATTATTCTCGCAAGACTTGGGTTTACTTCTTGAAATCAAAAGATGAAATGTTTCGAAAATTCAAGGAATTCAAAGCCTTGATAGAGAATCTCTCTGAAAGAAAAATTAAGATACTTGGGTTAGATAATGGAGGAGAATACACCTCAAAAGAATTTGTAATATTTTGCAGAGATGTTGGTATTAAGTGGGATCTCATGACTTCCTACAATCCTCAACAAAATGGTGTAGTAAAAAGAAAGAATAGAACTATAATGCAAGCAGTGAAGACTATGATCTACGATCAATATCTTCTAATGCACTTATGGGATGAATTAGCAAGAACAACAGTGTATGTCCAAAACAGACTATCCCATCGTGCACTTGGATTCAAAACCCTCGAAGAAATGTTCTCCGTAAAGAAGCCAGAAGTAAGCCATCTCAATATATTTGGTTGTCCAGTGTTTGTACACATTCTAAAAGAAAGGAGAACTAAGTTGGACCCTTCAGGAAAGAAGGTAATATTTGTTGGATATTGTGAGGTCTCTAAGGCCTTCAGAATTTACATACCAGGTTACCATCATATTGATATCAACGGAGATTTAACCTTTGATGAACATGCAGCACTCAAGAAATCAAGGATATGCCATATTGAAGAAGTATATGAAGAAGAGCCTGTATCTCCCAGAGTTGCAGAACCAGTGAGGGAAGTTACAAATACCCTTGATGATGAGATTCCATAAGATCATGATATGAAATAATATCAAGAACCTCCCCAAATGACGATCTCTCACAAGAGAAATCCAGCTTGGGAAAGGGAAATTATTCAAGATGGAGAGAAGTATGGTGCCTTAGAAGGAACCATGAGACAAATCAAGAAACCTAATCCATTCTCCAATTACATGGATTTGATGTGTGATCTCATAGAAAAGGAGCCTACTTTCTTTGAAGAAGCCATTCATAAGAAAGAATGGGCAGATACCGTGACAGAAGAATACCAATCCATTATAAATAATTATGTATCGGAAATAGTTCCCAAACTGAAGAACAAAGATGTGGTATCTTCCAAATGGTTATACAAGATAAAACATGTTGCAGATGGAAGTATTGAAAAACATAAAGCAAGGTTTGTAGCTCATAGTTTTTCTCAAAAGGAAGGCATTGATTATGAATAAACAGTTTCTCCTGTAGCCAGATACAGTTCTATCAGAACCATCATAGCTATCGCAGCCAAAATGAAGTGGAAGTTACACCAAATGGATGTGAAAACAACCTTCTTAAATGGTGTTATTGAAGAAGAAGTGTTTATAGAACAACCTCAAGGGTTTGAATTTGAAGAAAGAAACACTCATGTCTTAATGTTGAAGAAGGATCTGTACATGTTGAAGCAAGCTCCTAGAGCTTGGTATGGAAAAATTGACATTTTTCTGACAAACTTGGGCTTTACCAAAATTAAAGTTGATTCTAACCTTTACTTCAAGGTTATGAATGATGAGTCATTTATATTGTTGTTGAATGTGGATGACTTGTTCTTAATTGGAGAAGAGTATCTCATCATTGATTGTAAGAAGAAGCTCATTGTAGAATTTGAGATGAAATACCTATGCCTTATGCACTATTTCTTAGATCTTGAAGTTTGGCAGAGCCCAGAGAGATTCTTCCTTAACCAAGGGAAGTATGTAGTTGAAATATTGAAGAGGTTTTATATGTTGGATTTTAAATCCATGAATAGACCAATGGAAACAATGTTGAAGCTCCTGGTTGATACGTCAAAATTGGTTGATGTTATGTTGTACAGACAGATCATTGGATCATTGATGTATCTGAGGAATACCAGGCCATATATTTTTTTTTTCTGTGAACACCTTGATTCAGTACCTGGTAGAACCCAGACGTCTTCACCTTGTTGTTGCAAAACATGTGAAGATATAACTGAAGGGTACGTTGGACTTTGGTCTCTATTATAATGGAGATCATGACTTCAGATTGGTTGGTTATACTGATTCAGATTGGGTTGGAAGCGTTTCTGATAGAAAGATCACTTCAAGATGTTGTTTCATTTTGGGTTCATCCATGACTTCATGGTCGAGCAGGAAGCAATCCAGTATTTCTCTCAGCACAACAGAAGCATAATACATTGCAGCATGTTCCACCAGTTGTGAAGCCATATAGATTTGGAAGTTGTTGACAGGTTTATTCGATATGGATATGGAAGCCACCTTGATTCCATGTGATAACCATAGTTTCATAAAGATGATGGAGAACCATGTGTTCCATGACAAGTTGAAGAACATATAAATCTGGTATCACTACATTCGTGATATGGTGCAGAGGGGAGTTGTAAAGCTCCAATATGTTGGCATAGATGAGCAGGTTGCAGATGTGTTGACTAAGCCTATGTCTCTTGTAAAGTTTGAATACTTTCAACACAATATTGGTATAGTCTGAAGGACCTCCCTTGAAAGGGGGAGTGATGTTGATGATACTATGGTATCCTGACCAACAACGGGTAGCTCAGTTCAGAATTTATATCCTAGGGGACTGATCATCCCTAGAAAGATCTTGAAGGTCCAGTAAGGATGGTCTGTCAGAGTACCTATGCATGTATATGCCAGTTTTGGTCAGTAGTGGTAGCTCCGTTAGGATTTTATATCCTATGGAATCTTATGATTCCTAGGAATATCCCTAGGGACTGTCAGAGTACCATAAAATGTTGTTGTTACACCTTCCTCATTCTATTTCTATAAGATGATGATGATGTTATCTCAACCTCGTGTTGATGATGTTGTTGTTCCAGCCTCATGTTGATGATGATGTTGTTTCTCCAGCCTCATGCTTTTGATGTTGTTGTTTCTCTAGCCTCGTGGTGTTGATGATGTTGTTTTATCAGCCTAGTGTTGTTGATGTTGTTGTTATAGTTTTATACTAACTAATGTTGATGTTTTAGATTCCAGCTCCATGTTTTGAATGATGATGATGATGATATTCCAGCTCCATGTTGTGAATGATGATGATATTGACTTTGAGAAAAACTTCCAATGATTTATATATATGCATGTCAATGTTCCAGATGTTGATGGTGTTGCTTCCCTCTCTCTCTCCTGATGATGTTGTAGAATACCCTTCTTGTTAAGGGGGAGTGTTGAAATATAGTAACTGTGAAGTACATTCTAATTATAATTGAGTTATTATTAAACAGATCAATCCCATTTTTTGGATTGATCATGTTGGGACTTATGTATGACCAAATCCCCTATTGTGGATTGGTCAAACCATGATTATATGATGCTAATTGAGAAATTGTCCACTAGGGCTAATTAAACTGGTTTTGACCATCAATTGAAGAAGTCAACCCTGGTTGGTGAAAATACACAACCCTAGCGTTCCTCGGCTAGTATAAATAAGAGAGCCTAGCACCTCATTCACTCACTCACTCAAGTCACTCATTTAGTGCACAAGTATTGGAGATAGTTGTAGTCCAGAAGAAGGAGAGAGAGGTGCATTGCTCAGTCTTGGATATTCTCTAGTGTTTGGTATTTTATCTTGGCATTGTATTGGCAATCTGTATTAAGGAAGTTTTTGTTGGGTTTTCTCCCCCATGAGGGTTTCCCGGGATAAAATGTTGTGTACCTTGTGATTGTATTTCTCTCAGTGATACTGCTTATGCTATTATTGTCTAGTAAATTGAAAAGAACTTAATAGCAGATTTTAATTTAACATATATCAACAAGTAATTGGTACTATAAGCTGCTTAATAAGTGCTAGAGATCAAGTATAAATTGCAAGAGAGAGACTAGATAAACTCTAGATTAAAATACAATATTATAGCACAAAAGGTAAGGTTGTTGTAAACACTTTTCTGCAGAAAATTATATCAGCCTTATGGATGTAACATTCAATGTATTACAACAAGAAAATAAGCCATTGAATGATCCAGGTGGATCATCTCAAAATTAGATAGAGTTAAAGTATTCAAAATGCAAAGTAAAGCTTACAAAGTGTAAGATTTCATCAGCATCTTTTCGGTGACGTTCGTTTCAGGAAAAACGGCCTCCAGATGACAAATATATTAGCAGTTGAAGTTTTGTCAAAGATGGTGGAAAAATGGTTAGAAATGGTTAAAAAAATGTAATTTGGGGGCTATGGGAATTGAACCCAAGACCTTAGGATAAGGCCACCATGACCCCATGGTTGGGAAAAAGGGGGGTGGTCAAGTGCTTATCCCTCAACCTTTCCAACACCGAGGCCCCCTTGGTATGTAAATGTTATTAAACCATGCCATATAACCAAAGTCCATATAATATAACCATTAAATCAACCATATGTTATAAACGTGCCAGATATCCAAACCATAAGCGCCAAACCATATAATACATGCCATATTATAAACCATATAAAATATATATAACATATGTTAAACCAAATCGCGCCAAGCCAATCACATATGCGTGGGAGGAGAAGCCCGCGGGTTTGACCCAGGGACTTCCACCCCCTATCCACCATAGATGGTTTTCTTACATATTTATGTCCTTATGTGCTTGATGGATGTTCTTTAATTTTTCATTACAAATGTGGTTAACAGTTAAAAATTCACATGCAAATAATGGATAAAAGATCTTGAATTTTAGATCAAGTTAAATTTCAGATCAAGTTGGTATCAGAGCGAGGTTAACCATTTCTTTGTGAGTTGATGTTAACAATATCTAGGCTTCAGCATGGTGAAGGAGAACTTGAAGAGTTTGATCTAGAGATTGGTTCAAGAAGAGGAAGGATGTCTTCACCAAAAGGAGAAGAAGCAACTTCTTCTATCCCTTCTGAAGGGGAATTTTTGAAAGCTTTCATGAGAATGCAAATGATGGTAAAGGAGCTCTATCAGGATCGAAAGAAAGGTGAAAAAGGTGGACCATCTCATACAGAAGATAAAAAAAGAAGGAGGTTGTGAGGAACCCCCTAAAACCCCACCAACTTCTCCATCTCTTCTTGATGGTTCTATTCCTTCTCCATTTGAAAAGAAAAAAACAAAAGTTGATCTTAATATGCCTCATTTAAATCTTGATATTAAGTTTGAATTACCTATGTATAATGGAGAGCTTAATGCTGAAAAATTGGACAATTGGATTCGTCAAAT
>JZKD02S2259792.1:0-11368 GCA_000966675.3 Picea glauca
ATAAATAAACTATTTACCTGTATTGCAATTAACCTCCAATATCACCCTGCTCTCTTTGTCATCAAGAAATCTATAATTGTATTATTATTTAAAAGTGGCATAAGAGGGTTGAAAGCACTTAAGTGTGGGAAGTGTGTGTAAACCCATCGGGGTACTAAACAAGCTCGTTGGCAGCAGGTAAATACACACATGATACCAAGACAACTTCGTCGGGGTACTGAACAGGCCTACTGGCAATGAAGCAATGTCGAGTCAAGAGGTAGCAGGTATATGTTTTTAAATTAACTTTTATGGAAGTATACATTATGTGGATACAACTATTGGATGGAATTAAAACATTTGAGTGGGTTAAATGAAATCCTTGTCGAGGCTATGGATGCCTGCTGGCAGTAGTGGCTCTATCAATGGTATTGAAGTTCTTTTATAAACATCACGACTCTTTGATTAAGACATCATTTCAGGTTATAATCATCTGCAAAGAAAATTCTATTGTCTGGTTATAACGTTGAGCTTATCCTAATACCTTATGATCTCAGAGTGAATTTATTTCAGGGAGCTTAAATCATTTTTCAAGTCTTATTATTTTCTTCCTGAGATGAAATCTTACCAGATCAGAAATAACTGTTTCACCCAATAAGTCGCCATTTGTTGGGCCCCAACAAACCCCCCTAATTTTTTACAAAATTTAAAGGGCCCCCATTAGAATCTTGATAATTATGATGAGCTACATAATCAACATTTTCAAATAGTTCCATACTTTGGCTTTTTTTGAGACAAACTTAAGACATTCACTATAGTATGAGACATTTATTACAAGAGTATATGTCAAAATTTAGAAATGATCATAGAAATCTCAATTTAAACAAAAACGTTAATTTTTATCAACTGTTTACTTTCGTTTAAATTATGAGTATGTGTTATTTATTTTTCTCATTAGCAAGTTTGACTATTTTGAAAAATGGGTTCAATACTTCATCAAATAATATCTTGGTTGGTTTCTCATTTTCATGAAATCATTTGGTGATATTAATTAATTAAAAAAAAATCATTTTGCATCTCATTTCAAAATAATAATAATAAAAGAATTATCTATCATTTGTTTNTATACTTATGCAAAGACATTATTATGAGTTTCAATACTCTTCCTTACCCACCAATAACCCATGGCACTCAACTCTATTACTTGGAAACATTTCTCCAAACTTTGATAGTACTTTGAAAAATCTTCACATTGAGTAATTACCTAGTTCATGGAATTCCAATTCCACATTTTCTTCAAAACTTATGGAGCAACCCGATGCTCCCCTAAATAAATTGTACCTTCTATCATATTTTCCTATGGATTACCTTTCCAATGACCATGCTTATGCTTCAATATGATTTTTGAGCTAAACGTTATGACTTCTTGAAATTCCATTTTGCTCAATGCTATCATTCAAGTCCACTAGAAAACTTCCTTCTAATTCCTTGAGAATCATTTGGCTCAAGACCAAATTTTGAGTGGATACCTGGATTATACTATCCATTAGATTTCCAATGACTACTTTCTTTCTCAATTCTGAGCAACGAGAAGAAATTTGTAGTCAATTGAATATTGTCAGTTACCCCTTTTGTGCACCTTCTCCCAAGTGAAAAATAATATCAAACACCAAATGTATCCATATTTAGAGATAATTATGTTAAGAACCAAGGAAACTCTTCTACATGATATAGATAATATTTCTAACATTGAATTCACAACAACTCCCATATCATCAAATTGATGCCCTAGTCAAAATCTGCAGCAGTTAGGAAATGACAACTTTGTCCATTTGAACTTTATCTTGGCTTAGCAATTTTATCCCTGTTCATGCATCCCTACACCAAATTTGATGGGATTTTGATAGAATCTCAATTGGTATGTTTATTAATAACTTATGAACAATATCCCATGATTTCACCTTTAACCAAGCTCCAAAATGATAGTTACAACCATCAACAGTTTTTATTATTTTACATTTTTGGTCTTGTATGATACATGTTTCTTATTTCTCATCCTACACATCGTTACTTACCCAGATCTAAAATCTAGTTCCATAGTTTCATTATGTGGTTCAATAGATTTCCACATATTTCTCATGTGCCCCAAACGAACTTCTGAGCAAGGAGTTATGTCTTCTGGAAGTAAACTAGTGCTGAAATTTTACCTTAACTGTTTTTGGCTATAACTTTCTCATACGAGCTCTATTTTGCAAACAATTTAACTCGTTGGAAATCTCTCTCTAAATTATTTTATTTTAGATGTAGAAGCTATATGTCCTAGAAGGACATACAATTTCATAAGAAGTTGATTTTCTAAAAGCGTTGTTTATTCCCTAAAAAATTCCCTGCAAGATGAAGACCCTAGAATAACTGGAATTTTCATAGAAAAAATCATTAGATCATTGTTGTAATAGTATTTACATCCAAACCATTGATCTCAAAATCATGATTGATCCTAATTGTTGATCTTATTGGCCTTTCTAAGTTGTTTCTAGACCTCTGCAAGCCAGTTGGAACTCATCTTCAGAGTCTTCCCATCGAAACTTCAATTGTTGTGTACATGAATTTCCCAAAAATTGTAGTTCAGATATTGTCGGACTGCTTATGAAACTCACGGTATGAAGCACTATCAGACTCCATATCAAAAACCTTCCAAACCAATGGCTCTGATATACTCAGAGCCCTTATTCATCATCTAAGTATTCCCATCGAAGTGCTTCCACTCTTGAATTTCCTACTCCCTCTAACAGATCTATTGGTCCTAGGAGTCAGAAATCAATGGCTCTGATAACATCAGATCTTCAAACTTTCACGACGATTAATGTCCTTTTCTTCCAACCTCTTCATACTTGACCCTGTGGGGCCTATGACAGATCAATGACTATTATTACACTGTGTCCACTCACTGATCAATGGCCCAGATTACTCCGCAAAGAACCTTCCATCATAGTGCATTCCCCTCCGGGGCTGCAATTCACTCTAGCTAGTACCCTTCTATGAACAGTCAAGATCTAACAACATCAAGATCCCATAGTCTACGTTAAAATGAAGGCTATAAGGATTCCAGCCTCCACCTAGACACTCATGTCTATTGCCCCCTCCATTGGTGACACATGTCACCATTAGGACTCTCCAGTTGTTGAGTTGACAAGATGAATCATCATGACGCAATTCTTCTTCTTATACTCTCTTAAGAGGATCCCACGTCGATATACAACTGAGATTACTTCTTGTCTACCATTGATCTACAAACTAGATTGATTCTCAGAGTCTCCCCCATCAGGGTGCCTCCACTTTGACATCCAAATCTACTTTGACCCTCCGACTCCGATGATTCTTTCTCTTTTGACTCGTGTCATTGGACTCATCCCTTCGGACTCAACATCATGTCCGATTATGAATTCTTATGAAATCCCCTTCTCGAAATCCTTTCAGGAGTGCTTATCTTCAATTCTCTTGCAATTGAATCTAAATGGTTGATTCTACATGTTGAATTAATTTGGGTCTTCTATTTCTAAACTTCACGACCATCATTAAATACATAGGAAAATGAATTCCATGGCCGAATTCGACTCTGCAACCTGCAAATCGACACCATGAATTACCTTCCTCGGTTGCTCTAAAGCATTGAAACTCAAAAATCTACTCATAATTTTGGGATTTCACTTTTCCCATTTTCCCTCCAAATCCATCACATGATGAAAATATGCAACCACGAATCTGCTTAATTCATGATGGCTCCTGGCCCATACAAGCTTAGTGTTGAACCTTGAGCTCTGATACCATTTTGTAACGTAGCCAACACCCATACCAAGTCCTTTCACTGTGGAGAATGGATTAGCCTCCTAAAAAAAAATAAAAAATGCCCCATACATATAACATAAAACCAAGGGGTAACAAGCCCATAAAAATCACAAAAAAACAATGTGTTTATTTTCTCATGCATCTACATCATTTATAAATTAATGAACGCATTCAAAACCTAGAAAAATACAACACAACATTCTAATACCATTTACACAGCGGAATAATAAAANTATACTTATGCAAAGACATTATTATGAGTTTCAATACTCTTCCTTACCCACCAATAACCCATGGCACTCAACTCTATTACTTGGAAACATTTCTCCAAACTTTGATAGTACTTTGAAAAATCTTCACATTGAGTAATTACCTAGTTCATGGAATTCCAATTCCACATTTTCTTCAAAACTTATGGAGCAACCCGATGCTCCCCTAAATAAATTGTACCTTCTATCATATTTTCCTATGGATTACCTTTCCAATGACCATGCTTATGCTTCAATATGATTTTTGAGCTAAACGTTATGACTTCTTGAAATTCCATTTTGCTCAATGCTATCATTCAAGTCCACTAGAAAACTTCCTTCTAATTCCTTGAGAATCATTTGGCTCAAGACCAAATTTTGAGTGGATACCTGGATTATACTATCCATTAGATTTCCAATGACTACTTTCTTTCTCAATTCTGAGCAACGAGAAGAAATTTGTAGTCAATTGAATATTGTCAGTTACCCCTTTTGTGCACCTTCTCCCAAGTGAAAAATAATATCAAACACCAAATGTATCCATATTTAGAGATAATTATGTTAAGAACCAAGGAAACTCTTCTACATGATATAGATAATATTTCTAACATTGAATTCACAACAACTCCCATATCATCAAATTGATGCCCTAGTCAAAATCTGCAGCAGTTAGGAAATGACAACTTTGTCCATTTGAACTTTATCTTGGCTTAGCAATTTTATCCCTGTTCATGCATCCCTACACCAAATTTGATGGGATTTTGATAGAATCTCAATTGGTATGTTTATTAATAACTTATGAACAATATCCCATGATTTCACCTTTAACCAAGCTCCAAAATGATAGTTACAACCATCAACAGTTTTTATTATTTTACATTTTTGGTCTTGTATGATACATGTTTCTTATTTCTCATCCTACACATCGTTACTTACCCAGATCTAAAATCTAGTTCCATAGTTTCATTATGTGGTTCAATAGATTTCCACATATTTCTCATGTGCCCCAAACGAACTTCTGAGCAAGGAGTTATGTCTTCTGGAAGTAAACTAGTGCTGAAATTTTACCTTAACTGTTTTTGGCTATAACTTTCTCATACGAGCTCTATTTTGCAAACAATTTAACTCGTTGGAAAGCTCTCTCTAAATTATTTTATTTTAGATGTAGAAGCTATATGTCCTGGAAGGACATACAATTTCATAAGAAGTTGATTTTCTAAAAGCGTTGTTTATTCCCTAAAAAATTCCCTGCAAGATGAAGACCCTAAAATAACTGGAATTTTCATAGAAAAAATCACTAGATCATTGTTGTAATAGTATTTACATCCAAACCATTGATCTCAAAATCATGATTGATCCTAATTGTTGATCTTATTAGCCTTTCTAAGTTGTTTCTAGACCTCTGCAAGCCAGTTGGAACTCATCTTCAGAGTCTTCCCATCGAAACTTCAATTGTTGGGTACATGAATTTCCCAAAAATTGTAGTTCAGATATTGTCGGACTGCTTATGAAACTCACGGTATGAATCACTATCAGACTCCATATCAAAAACCTTCCAAACCAATGTCTCTGCTATACTCAGAGCCCTTATTCATCATCTAAGTATTCCCATCGAAGTGCTTCCACTCTTGAATTTCCTACTCCCTCTGACAGATCTATTGGTCCTAGGAGTCAGAAATCAATGGCTCTGATAACATCAGATCTTCAAACTTTCACGACGATTAATGTCCTTTTCTTCCAACCTCTTCATACTTGACCCTGTGGGGCCTATGACAGATCAATGACTATTATTACACTGTGTCCACTCACTGATCAATGGCCCAGATTACTCCGCAAAGAACCTTCCATCATAGTGCATTCCCCTCCGGGGCTGCAATTCACTCTAGCTAGTACCCTTCTATGAACAGTCAAGATCTAACAACATCAAGATCCCATAGTCTACGTTAAAATGAAGGCTATAAGGATTCCAGCCTCCACCTAGACACTCATGTCTATTGCCCCCTCCATTGGTGACACATGTCACCATTAGGACTCTCCAGTTGTTGAGTTGACAAGATGAATCATCATGACGCAATTCTTCTTCTTATACTCTCTTAAGAGGATCCCACGTCGATATACAACTGAGATTACTTCTTGTCTACCATTGATCTACAAACTAGATTGATTCTCAGAGTCTCCCCCATCAGGGTGCCTCCACTTTGACATCCAAATCTACTTTGACCCTCCGACTCCGATGATTCTTTCTCTTTTGACTCGTGTCATTGGACTCATCCCTTCGGACTCAACATCATGTCCGATTATGAATTCTTATGAAATCCCCTTCTCGAAATCCTTTCAGGAGTGCTTATCTTCAATTCTCTTGCAATTGAATCTAAATGGTTGATTCTACATGTTGAATTAATTTGGGTCTTCTATTTCTAAACTTCACGACCATCATTAAATACATAGGAAAATGAATTCCATGGCCGAATTCGACTCTGCAACCTGCAAATCGACACCATGAATTACCTTCCTCGGTTGCTCTAAAGCATTGAAACTCAAAAATCTACTCATAATTTTGGGATTTCACTTTTCCCATTTTCCCTCCAAATCCATCACATGATGAAAATATGCAACCACGAATCTGCTTAATTCATGATGGCTCCTGGCCCATACAAGCTTAGTGTTGAACCTTGAGCTCTGATACCATTTTGTAACGTAGCCAACACCCATACCAAGTCCTTTCACTGTGGAGAATGGATTAGCCTCCTAAAAAAAAATAAAAAATGCCCCATACATATAACATAAAACCAAGGGGTAACAAGCCCATAAAAATCACAAAAAAACAATGTGTTTATTTTCTCATGCATCTACATCATTTATAAATTAATGAACGCATTCAAAACCTAGAAAAATACAACACAACATTCTAATACCATTTACACAGCGGAATAATAAAANGGTATGTTTATTAATAACTTTTGAACAATATCCCATGATTTCACCTTTAACCGAGCTCCAAAATGATAGTTACAACCATCAGAAGTTTTTATTATTTTACAGTTTTGGTCTTGTAGGATACATGTTTCTTATTTCTCCTCCTACACATTGTTACTTACCCAGATCTAAAATCTCGATCCATAGTTTCATTATGTGGTTCAATAGATTTCCACATATTCCTCATGTGCCCCAAATGAACTTCTGAGCAAGGAGTTATGTCTTCTGGAAGTAAACTAGTGCTGAAATTTTACCTTAACTTTTTTTGGCTATAACTTTCTCATACGAGCTCTATTTTGCAAACAATTTAGCTCGTTGGAAAGCTCTCTCTGAATTCTTTTATTTTAGATGCAAAATCTATATGACCTGGAAGGACATACATTTTCATAAGAAGTTCATTTTCTAAAATCATTGTTTATGCCCTCAAAAATTCCCTACAAGATGAAGACGCTAGAATAATTGGAATTTTCATAGAAAAAATCACTAGATCAGTGTTGTAATAGTCTTTACATCCAAACCATTGATCTCAAAATCATAATTTATCCTAATTGTTGATCTTATTGGCCTTTCTAAGTTGTTTCTAGACCTCTGCAGGCTAGTTGGAACTCATCTTCGAAGTCTTCCCATCGAAACTTCAATTGTTGGGTACATGAATTTCCCAAAAATTGTAGTTCGAATATTGTCAGACTTCTAATGAAACTCACGGTATGAAACACTATCAGACTCCATATCAGAAACCTTCCGAACCAATGGCTCTTATATACTCAGAGTCCTTATTCATCGTCGAAGTATTCCCATCAAAGTGCTTCCACTCCTGAATTTCCTACTCCCTCTAATAGATCTATTGGTCCTAGGAGTCAAAAATCAATGGCTCTAATAACATCGAATCTTCAAACTTTCACGACGATTAATGTCCTTTTATTCCAACCTCTTCATACTTGACTCTATGGGGACCATGACAGATCAATGACTATTATTACATTGTTCCCACTCACTGATCAATGGCCCAGATTACTCTGTAGAGAATCTTCCATCAGAGTGCATTCCCCTCCGGGGCCGCAACTCACTCTGGCTAGCACCCTTCTATGAACAGTCAAGATCTAACAACATCCAGATCCCATAGTCTAGGTCAAAATGAAGGCTATAAGGATTCCATCCTCCACCTGGACACTCATGTCCATTGCCCCCTCCATTGGTGACACATGTCACCATTAGGACTCTCCAGTTGTTGAGTTGGAAAGATGCATCATCATGATGCAATTCTTCTTCTTATACTTNACAGATCTATTGGTCCTAGGAGTCAGAAATCAATGGCTCTGATAACATCAGATCTTCAAACTTTCACGACGATTAATGTCCTTTTCTTCCAACCTCTTCATACTTGACCCTGTGGGGCCTATGACAGATCAATGACTATTATTACACTGTGTCCACTCACTGATCAATGGCCCAGATTACTCCGCAAAGAACCTTCCATCATAGTGCATTCCCCTCCGGGGCTGCAATTCACTCTAGCTAGTACCCTTCTATGAACAGTCAAGATCTAACAACATCAAGATCCCATAGTCTACGTTAAAATGAAGGCTATAAGGATTCCAGCCTCCACCTAGACACTCATGTCTATTGCCCCCTCCATTGGTGACACATGTCACCATTAGGACTCTCCAGTTGTTGAGTTGACAAGATGAATCATCATGACGCAATTCTTCTTCTTATACTCTCTTAAGAGGATCCCACGTCGATATACAACTGAGATTACTTCTTGTCTACCATTGATCTACAAACTAGATTGATTCTCAGAGTCTCCCCCATCAGGGTGCCTCCACTTTGACATCCAAATCTACTTTGACCCTCCGACTCCGATGATTCTTTCTCTTTTGACTCGTGTCATTGGACTCATCCCTTCGGACTCAACATCATGTCCGATTATGAATTCTTATGAAATCCCCTTCTCGAAATCCTTTCAGGAGTGCTTATCTTCAATTCTCTTGCAATTGAATCTAAATGGTTGATTCTACATGTTGAATTAATTTGGGTCTTCTATTTCTAAACTTCACGACCATCATTAAATACATAGGAAAATGAATTCCATGGCCGAATTCGACTCTGCAACCTGCAAATCGACACCATGAATTACCTTCCTCGGTTGCTCTAAAGCATTGAAACTCAAAAATCTACTCATAATTTTGGGATTTCACTTTTCCCATTTTCCCTCCAAATCCATCACATGATGAAAATATGCAACCACGAATCTGCTTAATTCATGATGGCTCCTGGCCCATACAAGCTTAGTGTTGAACCTTGAGCTCTGATACCATTTTGTAACGTAGCCAACACCCATACCAAGTCCTTTCACTGTGGAGAATGGATTAGCCTCCTAAAAAAAAATAAAAAATGCCCCATACATATAACATAAAACCAAGGGGTAACAAGCCCATAAAAATCACAAAAAAACAATGTGTTTATTTTCTCATGCATCTACATCATTTATAAATTAATGAACGCATTCAAAACCTAGAAAAATACAACACAACATTCTAATACCATTTACACAGCGGAATAATAAAAAAAAACACAATAGAAACACTTATTTGTTTATAATATAACCAACTGACTGCATACAAAGGATGAACTTCTTAACCATAGGCACTGTTGCTCCAAATCTCAATAGCAAGCCACCCTCGAGTTGAGTTTATGAGTCCACAAGGAGATCTGGCCCTCTGGATGTTCAGTCTCTTCACTCAGTAACCCAAAACCTAGGTTCTACTCCTACAATAGTTATAATCCTCCAACTCTCTCTTTTCCCACAACCCGCACTACCCAAGGAATGCACCCCCTTCACTGCTCACAGTCCATTGGGGTATAGCTTTCATTTATCAAGGCCCTTAGTGCACTCGGTTGGATAGGAACTCTTAGTTGGGGACCCTAGGAACTCACAACTCCTTCAGGAGTTCTCACAACAACCTTCAGAAGGCTCTTGATCTGTTTCCTCAACAGGAAAACACACTATAGGTTTACAACCTGTTTTAAAGGCATAGATGCCTAATTTCCAGCATAAAACACAGTCAAACAATGGCTACCTTCAATTATATCATGGCTGGTCCTCTTCCTACCCCTCTACTCTTCCTTTGCTGCTAAAAAACTGCATGTAAAAATTGTTTCTCTTGTCCATATGCATTTCTCTTCTTCTCTCTTGCTTGCTTGACTCTCACTCTTCCAGAAGATAATTGTACTTCAACCCATGTTCTCCAATAAATATGGGATGTGACCACTCACACCCACCCTCTTACATGAGTTAAATGATTGGTTTCCCATACACTCAATCAACAAATAAAAAGTTATATACAATGATAATAATTTCATGAATGTGGGTTGGATTCCCCTCTCTCTTGTGAAATCATAGCCCCCACCGTTTTCATTCCTCTAGTATCGAACCATCACTACTTTTATTTATAATTACAATATTCATAATATACAATTTGGCCCTTGGTCACATTAATCAACATGGAATCTTTGCTAAAGTAATATCCACTCACCAACCTAATTCAAGCTTATACAATTACATTATAATTTGTGGGGATTGAAACAAGGGATTTTACATTTCATACAATCTTCAAGTCCACCATGTCTCTACTTGCCATCTTTAAACTATTCTCAATGCTCCTGCATCAATTTGGATCCTATTCTCTTGATCCTAGTCTCTTCAAGATGATGAAATATTTAAACCAATTTTCATAAATGTTAATTTTATTACCATGGAATAAAAAAATCTCTAAAGAAATATTTCAACTAATTTTCATAAAGGTTAATTTTATTGCCATGGAATCAAAGGATCTCTCTGTGTTGCCTAATACTTAATGCCATTAGCTACTATATAGAATCTCTGAAGAAATATTTAAACTAATTTTCATAAAGGTTAATTTTATTGCCATGGAATCAATGGATCTCTGCTTGTTGCCTAATACTTAATTCCATTAGCTACTATATAATGTCTAGGAGAATTTCTCAATAGTAGTTGCCTAATAGTTAATGGATTTAGGTATATAATGTCTAGAAGTATTTATCCTTAGTAGTTACTTTGGGCCTTGGAGTTTTTATCTTAGGCTTAACGGTATTCATTTATGGCTTGAGAGAGAATTGCATGAGAAGGAGATCTCTTCTTGCTATTTACCTTTATTCATGATTAGGATTTCTGTCTTTACGCTGTGAAAATTCTTTCTTGAATGGAACAATGGAGATGAGATTTTGTTACTAGGCTTTGGAGTTTATATCTTAGGCTTAACGGTATTCATTTATGGCTTGAGAGAGAGCTGCATGAG
>JZKD02S2259825.1:3076-22699 GCA_000966675.3 Picea glauca
ATCCTGACATTGCCATAAGTATCTGAGCCTAACAAGGTTGTTGTTTGCAAAGATATCAGCTGAATCGATGCTTCACTGCTTAATGTTTTTATAAATTATTTTTTTGCAGCAGATCAAATTTATGGAAAGCATATCCGTGCTGGTTTTTGTTTCACCATTTACTGTGATCTTCAAAGCCACAATGCTCGGCGTTAATGGCGTTAAGAGAGAGTGATCAGATGCCAGAAGTGCACTCCATGGGTGGCACTGGATACCTGGACCTGTCTGTACAATAATCATAACTCATGTAATTCATTCTCACCCATTTGTACAACCTAGCTTGATTTGGGCTGAGGTTTCTGTAACTTAACCCTTCCCACCAATTGTTGGTATCAGACGCGCAAGTAGTGTTGCCCGGGAGCTGGCAGGAATCGATCTCAAAATCCCTGTAAGAGGCCACGAATGGGGCCTTGCTCCAGTCGATCTTCTCCAGCCCTCCCCTCGTCGCCCAGCTATCTCCTTCCCATAGAGAAGAGAAGATCCCCATGCTTTGACTCCCCGGGTATGGAACGCCTCTCGCTTCGTTATTCTTGAAAACCCTAATCGGGATATCGTCCACAGAAAATCTGCAATATCCCGTGCCATGATGAATCCCAGTTCTCGAGGAAATGCAAGACAATCTAATCAACGAAATTAATTGGTTTAGAACGCCGAAGAGGTGAAATAGATACCCATACTCACAGAATATGGTAATGGTTCCAGAAGATGGAATATTTGTGAAATTCCAGCGAAGGGTCGAACCAGAGGTTCACTCTCTGCTCCCGGTCACCCTTCCCGAGAGCGTAGACATTTGTTTGGACTGTATAGGGCTGGCCGGATCTGTTCCCCAGAAACTCGAAATCCAATTCATCGTGCACGTCCCCTCTGTCTGATTTCATCTGCATATACATTTGAAACTAACCCCAAAAATCAATAATCACGTACGCACAGCACCAATCTTTCACTTCTTGAAGGAGAAGGAGAGTTGAAGATGAGATATATGCCTATGAGTGCCATATATCATTAGACTACTCATGTTTCATTTGAAATTTGAAAATCTCTATGCAGACTACACAACCCTAATTTGGGATCGAAAATTTTCAAAACCAAAAACGTTCATACATACATAAAAGGCTGTTACCGTCCCCGCCGAATCACCTGCCACGAGTTTGATTTCCATGCTCACAATCCCAAATATGTACTGATATTTTGACGCAAATCCTGCCCCTGCCAAACCAAATGAAAATTCCATGCGAGTGCTCGCCGCATGATATTTTCTTGAAGACTTCCAATAGGAAACTTATCATGGACTATAACATTAGCAGGGCAAGTTAGAGCAATACCCACCTGAATTTTGATCCAAGAAAAGCTCAATTGAGTTGTTGTCCGCCATTGTCTTCACATGGTCAACTGCCCAGATCACTTTAAAATCCTCCGAAAATGATGCCTGGAGTGCAGTAAGGGAGGTTAAGCAAACAGCAAATATAACAAGGAAATACATTCGTGTACAGCAATTCCTTCGCCCCTCCATTGTATTGTCCACAGCACCAGACGGGCAAATGCACGCCAAAAGTGTCTTCCTTCTAGATTTTATAGAAAAATTTGCAAAGGCTGTGTATTTATACAGTGGAAGGCACAGTTCACTCCCCACGCCCCCTCCAAGCGTAGATAGTCGTCGTGTACAGGATCATCAGTGCATTCAGATTAAACTGTATGGTTGGTGTAGGCAGGTAGACAATGTAGAAATTAAAAGAAAAAAAACTTGGAGATGGCAGAAGAAACATCCAAAAGACTTTCGATGCACTGGGGAAAACGAAGGTTCCAAAAGACTTCGGACCACGATCAGCACAACCTGGTCAATATGCTTTAATGTTTATCGTGTACTTGTAAGAGTTTGTCAGGCTAATCATACTTGCATCCGACACTACGTTGCATTATTATCCGGACTGATTCATTTTTAAAATCAGTAGTGTTTTAAGTTTTGGTATTTCTAAGTTTGATTTATTTTGAGTGATATTTTTTTTTTAATTTGGTGAGAAATTGTTTGATATTTAGATTTGAGTGATTATTTTTGTATAATCCCAGTGTTTATCATGGATTTTTTAACATATTGAATCTATTTCTATATTCAAAAATAGATTTATCTCTATATTCAAAAATAGATTTTAAACAACAGAGAATTGTGATTTCATACAAATTTATATGACTTAATTCTAACCAAAAATAACCTAAAACTTAGACAAAACCATTTTAAAAAAACCAATTAAAATTTCTTCTATTTCTTATTAAATATTTTTTAATTTATTTCTGAAAAATTAACAAACTTTCATCCTTATCATATTTTTTAGTTTATTTCTGAAAAGTTAACAAACTTTCATCCTTATCATAATTTAAAAATTGAATAATAAATTATTTTTATAACTGCTTATGTGATAAAGACGTAAAGAATGGTATATAAAAAAAAAAAACTAACATTATTAAAATAAAATAAATTTCCATGAAATTTGACTTTAGAAAAATTCCCGGAATGCATCTTTCAAATTTTGAGTAGAAAAATAAAAAATTTAAATGATCTTTAAGATGAGATGAACCAATTTTAAGAATACTAACTTTAACCATCACCGTAATTAAAATTTGGAAAAATAATTTTTAATTATCTTTATCTTTATTTTTCTTTTTACTTGACTATTTAAAAAATAAATAAATATTTTTTTGCTTAAACAACATGTAAACTAAACTGAGCATGTGATTGAAGTATATAATAATAATAATCTATTTTTAAGGTCACATCTAACCGAGACACCAAATTAGTGTATATATAACATGAGTGCATTGACTTTGTGATTTGAAAAGTGGGTAAGAAGGTGAATGATCATTGTTTCAGTGTTGATAATAAGTTATAAAAAATTAGGCCAAATTAACTACAATTGTTATTATATATATAATTAGGTGAAAACAACTACATTATAGTATGTATATGTATATATTTTGAAATATTATTTTTTGAATTTTTTTAGATATATGAATAAGAAATTAGAACTTATAATTTAGAACATTAAAAAGAAGAAAATCAACATTTTTAAAATAAAAACAAATTCTTAAGTGAAACTAGGTGTTGGGTGATTCCTAAAAAGGATGAAAGAATATGTTATCTTTGTGACACTAAGAGGGTTGAAGATGGAAATCACTTCCTAGTAGAGTCTCCAACATATTCCTAGATCAGATCTCAATTTCAAAATATTTGTATGACTATCAACCTTAGTAATCTTCTAACTTAGCAAAACTATGATGATTTTGGAATACTTCTTTTAATGTTTTTCAAGAAGAGAAATAAATTCTAAAGAAAGCTAAGTAATCTCCTACCTTCTTAATGCAGGATAAACTACATTCCGTGTCTCAATAAATGTTAATAGTCATCATCATCATAAGAGAAAATATATATCTATTTTTAACTCATAAAAAATTACACTAAAAATCAAAACTAAATTGTATTATAATATTTACAATATAAAATGTAATCTGTCTTGAAACTTTGGTTGTAAAAACTATATAAAAATATATGTGTTCACTCAAAGAACTCAGAGCTCATAATATCATGTCGTTGGACCTCAAATTTAGCATTGCATTATACGATGTTTTTTGAAACCATTCTTCTCACATGTTTGCGAATATGGAATATTCTCTTATTTTCAAATATCCCCATTGTCTATCTCATATCCCTTGCATTTTTCATAGCCATGAACCACGAGAGAGGTAAGTCCCGGCGCGGGCCAGCCTATTACAACCAGTTCGATAGCCACAAATGCTCAAGACCAAACTCTCTCACTCTCATCCCAAGTGGTAGCTTATACCACTCACTGTACTCTGATCATAATTGAAATGAGGCAGCTCAATAGGAGCCCCGTTCATCAAACACGGAGGGTTTCCATGGAGGTTGTCGAGTGGAAGAGGAGATTCCGCCCAACTGCGAGGAAATTCTGCCAAATTTGTCGAAGATCACAGTGAAACAACAACCGACCACATGTAATATCACCCCCTTGATTTCTCTGGATCTAGTCGAGAAACATTGCATGCTTGAAGAGGAGGTCCCTCTTCAAAAGGAGGACCATGGTAAAAATTTTGTCGTTGCCAAGGATGAGAACCCTGGTACAAACTGGGACGAATGCTGGCATGATGACGACGTAGAATAACACGCTCACCCGGCCCCCAACTCTTGCAGGTTCACGGAAGACCACCTGGTCTTAATCTTCGAGATGCACAAGGATCTGGTAGAGCAACTTGGACGTCCTATACAAATCTTTGTCAAGAGAGCATGTGAAAAGTCGATGTTGGCTCTTGATAGACAACCAACACATTGTTTCCTTATGTCACCCCATCTAGGGGCTAAAATTTTATATTAAAATAAATAACAAATTTAAATTATATATATAAACTACTAAAAACCAATATAACATAAATTAATAATACATTAAATTAAAAGATAGAGCCAAATGATTACTTAGGTCTCTAACAATTTCAACAATTTTTTTTAGCTTTTTGAAAGTTTTGTTATGAAATTTAGTTCACCTAAATTTATGGACACTTTTCTTATAACTTTTGATAGTTATTAGTATGAGGGAGAAGTGTTTTTTTTAAGTGCTCAATATATTTGATGTGACATTTAAAAAAAATATATTTTAATGTCAAACATAAATAAACATTTCAATATTTGAATCTTAAGTAAAATGATTTTATGTCAACTTTATATAAAGATAGAGATAAAATTAATTGAAACTAAAAAATTCACCCAGATGCGGTGACACGGGGCGAGAGCAGGATGACAACTAGTCGGGACAGATGGCGAGGAGAGTTAATGTCTCAAGATGCCACCCCCCTAGGATATAACTCCCCATGAAGCACACCTTGATGACATTTAACTCAGTATGCCTGGACAAGTACTCAGACGAGCGGTCCAACCAGGCCACAGGTACCAAGAGCATGAACCAGTCCTATCATCCTTAAATGATGATGGGAGAGGTTTCAATGGCCCTGAGTGGCGTTAAAACTATCCAAGGTGCGTTCTTTATCATGTTCGCTGCAAGCTACCATTCTAGCACTGTGTCTCTCGGCCCTCTTGGCTTATGCGCTCACACTCTACATGCCATTTGAGTCTCCCCAGATGACCATCACCCCCCCACTACCCCCGTGCTTCTTCCCACCATGCCCTGGGAATGAGGAAAGACCAGGCGAGCCACCAGAAACAAAAATTCCTACACCCGTGAAAATCAAATCACAACCTCTTAATGAGCTTTGATTGCCCATTTTAGACTCCCCTACAAACACACCAACAACTATCAGTCCACCCTGTGCACCCTAAAAATGGAGACTCTACCACCCTTGCTCCAACCCCAGACTCAGACCTCCTTACACACACCTAAAAAGGAGACCCCATTCCCCATAGTGCATTCTCCACCACTGCCTCTTCATTCTTTAGCCAACACTTCGAAGGCAGAGACACCTCAGGGCCTCAACCTGAATAAAGGGGAGGCACCGCCTTCACTTCAGCATGCAAGGCCACCCTCTTCTTTGCAACCAGGCCCAAGCCTAGTGAAAAAGACAGGGTCACCCTCTAAGAATTTCCTCCCAAGCCCCTCTGTCCTCAATTTTTGGCCTCACTAGTGGGAAGGTGGTTGCATTCTGGAGGAGGAAATCCCTCCTAGCTGGCAAGTTTCAGAAGAAGGGGCGAAGGTAGAAGACATAGGTAGAGAAGGCGATGAGAAGGGCTCACATCACACCCGTTATCTGACAGTAGAGAACCTTGAGCTCCTTTTTTATATTAGACAGTGATAGGATGAGCAGGTGCATGGACAAAGGATCATCAACCAGTGACTAGATCTGCTATTTGAGGCTTTCTCAGATGCTCCAATGTTAGCATGTTGCCCCACTTGCAAGCAGAAGTTTGTCTCGACCTTCACTTCTTATGGACACCCAGGTTCCCCATTGGCTTGACGCAGCCTACCCCAGACTCTATTTTCTATCAATTATAGTTTTAATTTTTTTTTAGAGTTGTGTAAATAGCTTAGTAATGGTGCCTCTTTATGAAGCTAGCCTTAGTTTAGCAAGTTGGAATGAAGTTCCAGTTGAAACTTTCAGTATTTTTGTACAATTTTGTAAACAGTTTTACAACCATGATAGATCTATCATCGCTTGGAGCCACCTGTTCTGGCTTCCCTTCTGTGGCAGGAGAGGTGGCTGCCAAATGATTCACAAGTGTACACTCATGATATAATATACGGTTCTTATTTTATTTACAATTTTTTTTTTTTTAAATATATTAATAACAAAAATTTTAGCATAAATAAAATATTTCAATGCCATCCATAAATAAAATATTTTAATATCTCTCTTATTATATAGCCCAATTTGGGGGAGATGTATAATTTCTTGTGTTTTTAGCATGGAGTTGACAAATGACATTTAAAAAATTATTAATAACAAAAAATATATGAATGTCTGTCATAAATAAAATATTTCAATCTCCAACTTAAGTAAAATAATTTTATATCAACTTAATATAGAGAGAGTAAAAGAGAGTGAGAGTAATTGAAAGTAAAAAAAATATTATTCTATTTCCCTATGAGGGAGATGTGTAATTCCTTCAATGCCTTAATATGGAGTTGACATGTGGCATTCAAAAAAATAGTAATAAGTTAAAACAAACCAAAAAACACTTATCAGATGTAAAAAAAAAGTATTAATAACATAAAAAAATACTTGTTCATTGCTTTCTACTTCCCCATATGAGGGAAATGTGCTTAAAGACTTCAAAAAAATATTAATAACAAGTAAAATAATAATAACCTCCACTTTTTATAAGCTTTCTCTTTACATTTTGGCATTTTAGTTAATATTGTGTTATAAATTTGTGCCAAATCACAATTTTTTGTTGTATAAATTGAATTTTTGAATGCATAAATGAATTCAATGTGCTAAAAAACCCTTGGGGAACTTGGATTATATACACTTAACTATTCAAATGAATGATAATATTTTTATGACTCTTCCAAAATTATGCGCCCTAATCAAACTTGAATATGATGGGAGGAATCTAAACCATCCATTAATATGGCTAATTAGTAATATGATTTAGTCCTTCATAACATAAAACTTCCCAAATAATATGTGTGCACATAAAGTGTTGTGATTCATCTCTGCCATTGATCTTACTTAAGAACATTCGTTGATTTATCTCTAAGCCAAAGAGTCATCCATCATTTAGCGTTTTATTACTGATTGCCTTACATTGAGACATTCAGTAAAATGAAGAGCTATGGGAAGGTCCATTTAAAATGCCTAGAACTATACATGTTGATTCACCGAAATGTTTTCTTTGAAATTATAAATGACCACATTTCCTTAATGTGATCACTAGTGGACATAAGAATCTTGTGATACTACTATAGTACAAATCTATTCTTTGACATTCTAAATGCCCACATTTCCTTAATCTAATTGCTTGTGGCCATAAGAATCTTGTTCTACCACTACAGTAGATTTGATGATAAAAAATCCTAGCCTATTTTATGGCTCTATTCTAGTGCTACCAACCAATTTTGCACATGCATGATTTCTAGTTGTGTAAAACTGTGATAATTGGCTCAATGTTGGACTTGCTTATAACATTTGTCCCCAATTCACATGGACATTTTGTCAATCATGTGGTTTAAAAATTTCTTTTTTTCCTAATTTTTTCATTAACATATTTGATCAAACACATGGTAGGAACCTCTATGTTCTGATCGAGATGAGGGGGTACTCCAAAAATAACTCTAAATTATACCATACATGCATGCTAATGTAGAATTAAAGAAAACATAAGTAAAACATTCAAATTATGAAACCTATAATATGAATGAAAGTATGAAAATTTTTATGCATTTCGTAATGATTTCATGATTATTATGGAGAAGAGAAATCAGATTTGAAGTAATGCCCCAAATGTGAAATCAATATATATCATACTAACTAGGTGACAAAGAACATGCCTTAGAAGGTTCTTTATCATATACCCATAATTTCACATTTCGAATTATTATTTAGGTTAAGTTTCATAGCATAGTTTATGGATTATTATGCTCGAATGCAGAGTTAGGATGGTGTCATGTGAATGGTTGTAGATGTTTTATCATTTAGGGACATGAAGAAAAAATGTCCCATCATTTTGGATGGGAGGTACATTAAATGGATTTTAAGAGTTCTTTATTACACAGTGATCTCATTGAGGATATTTATAAGAGAACTCCAAATATTTGCAATGAAGATCACCTAGGCAACCCAACCAAGGAGGAGGCACCCACTATTTTGGCCATGTCCATCTCAACGTCTATTCTTTAAGGGGCTCTTCCTCTTTTTCTAGCTATTGATTATTGTGTGTCTTGTTTTGTAAGCATGTTAGTTAGTTAGTTTCACCTTTCTATCCTTCAAGATACATGCATCAATATTTAATTGTTTTCTCCTATACACTAGGTTATGTGCATCTTTGAGTGGACCTGTTGTAATTATTTAGAAATCCCATTGGCCAAGCATAATAAACAAGTTATTTTTTGTTGAGCTCCCATATTTCTCTTATTTTTTATCTTGTTTTTGGAATATTTATGGTTCTAGGTTATGAAACTCCCTTTGGAAGGTCATCAATTACATCATTTTATATCATATAAATTGGTCCAAACCCGCTCTCCCACCCTTCCACCTATATAATTAAATTCCAACATTATACCCTATTTCATGTTCTCTTTCTAGCATCTCTCATATAGATCTGTTAGCTTGTATCTTCAGTCTTCACCTACAACTATCAATAATACATCACCATAAGAATCATGCACTACTCTGAGGATCACTTAGAATGTACTTAGTAGACGAAAATATTAAGTATCATATGCATAAGAATTTAGACAAGATTTTTGGAGTTCACTTTTGTTATTATGAGATATTTTTATTGGGGCTTTGTTACCCTCACACATAGACTTAGGATCAGTCTTTTTTAGAAACCTTGGACATGGATTTTCCTTTATGTACAACACCCTTATGTGTCGACTCTAATTCCATCCCTAATTACATTGTCAACTCTAGACATTCTAGACCTTACCAACATCTTTCATTTCTCTTCAAATATTTGTGAGGTCTTTCACTTGCATATTATAAGACTCATGTTACTCCTGTAGATGGTCTTAGATCATGGTTTTCAATAGATAAAAGAGTATAATTCTTTTGTAGATCATTATATTATGAGTTTGAAAGTACTTTTGGGATGCCAATGTGATTGCACTCATATTATCTTGTAGGAGAAACTCTATACAACTATTAGTGGCATGATACAAAGATTTAGATGGATCATGTTTGTAGTGAAATAGGTCTTACTTGATTTTTTATTATCAATCAAAACATAGATAATTTTGACATAGATTACAAATTTAGATTGCATTCTGCCCATATCTCTAAGTTTTTCTTAAATTCTCTAGTGATAGAGTCATGGCTCTTGTACTTTTTACAATGACACTTTTAGGGTTTCTGGATCCCTAGATGTCAATATCAAGTGTATTCTCCAAGACAATATCTAGATTCATACATCCAATATTGTTTTTCTATATTTTCCACAACTAATGTTGCCTTAGATGTTTTAGTAGAAACTAATTATGATTAGGAAATGTAATAATTGTTTCACTCACCCAAAATTAGAAAATAAATTTCCAACAAATGAGTTATATCTACCTCCTTTATTTGATTGATGGTTTTCAACTTAGATTGAGCATGTCTACAAATAAGGATGTTCTTTCACTTACATCTTTCCAATTGGTCCAAAAATTTTAAGTGATGACCAATGCTTCTCCTTATTAGAAATTATATTGGTCTTCTAATCAAGGACTACCTAATGTGGTCATTCCCTCCTCCTTCTTGATTGTGTCATTCTTCTTCTTCTCACTTCCCTTGTTCTTTTCCTGGTATTTCATTTTTTAATATACCTTCTTTCCTTGGAAGCCCCAAGTTTTCAATGAATTGAAGGATGGTGGTCATGTTATTGCATTATACTCATGCCAAGGAATATGGGAAAGACAAAAAAAAAATTGGTCTCATCACATTTTTTTGTATACGGGTGGGCTTGCACTTTTTGACTCCCGAATTGTCTCAAAAAAGTTTAGTGGTGACCAATTCCTCTCCTTATTCAAAAATATCTTTATCTTTTGATCGAGCACTCCCTTGTGTGGTCATTCCATCTTATTTGTTTCTCTCTTTTTTATTCCTCTTTTCATTTACCTAGGGGTAAAATCATGAAGGTGGGTTACACTTTTGTGAGAATAAGGTCTCCAAAATTCCTAGCGGCCTTTTTTTGGCCGAAATTTTTTTCGGTCGAAAGTTTAGATTTTAAATCGAACGACACCCTAATGGTTCCATTTACAGTCATATACAAGATTTTCCAAAAGGATTTTTTCATCCGGTGTAAAATTTTCGGCCAAAATTTGTTTCGGCGGAAAGAATCTTTCAGCCGAAAGATTTGTTTTCCCAAAAAAATTGTTATATATCCCCTACCTCTCGACCTTTTGATCGTTTTCCAAACTGTTGAGTCTGAGAGTGGGTGGGGTACATTTTTGTTAGTGGTGGTTTTTGTTGTTGGTGGTGTTCCTTATTGTTGGTAGCATTGGTTGGAGAGAGCTCCAGCTACAGGTAATTCTAAACCTTCTTTTGGTATATTTTTTTATGTTAATTTTTAGTATTTAAGTTATATTGTTTAACATGGACAGGCCCAAATTCGGTCCTGTCCATGTACATGAAAAAAACTAATTTCGACCCTGTCCATGTACACCTGTCCATATACATGGATAGGGTCAAAATCAGGTCTGTCGATGTACATGGACAGGGCCAAATGTGGTCGTTTCCATGTACATGGACATGCCCAATTTCAGGCCAGTCCATGTACATGAACAAAGAATCATAATAATAATAATAATTAAGGTAGGATTGCATTAATCATAATATTCATTAGTAAATGGTTTTGATAATGAAATATGACTATGAAATGTATATTAACTAATTATTACATTAATTAATGAAACTGAATGGTAGGAAGAATTATAATATTTACTACTATTAAGGTAGAAATCGGGCTTGTCCATGTACATGAATAGGGCCAAAATCGGGCATGTCGATGTACATGGACATGTCGGATAATGAATGGAGATTTGTATGCATGTGTTGGGTTTATGTGCTAAGTTATTGAACCTAGAGTAAACACTTTGTTTTTCCCTGATAATTGTATTCAATATCCAACCTTGTAAAAAATAATTGTATCTCTGTAAAAATAGTTTTCGTTGAGCTCCCATATTTCTCTTATTTTTTTATCTTGTTTTTGGAATATTTATGGTTCTAGGTTATGAAACTCCCTTTGGAAGGTCAGCAATTACATCATTTGATATCATATAAATTGGTCCAAACCCGCTCTCCCACCCTTCCACCTATATAATTAAATTCCAACATTATACCCTATTTCATGTTCTCTTTTTGGCATCTCTCATATAGATCTGTTAGCTAGTATCTTCAGTCTTCACCTACAAGTATCAATAATACATCACCATAAGAATAATGCACTACTCTGAGGATCACTTAGAATGTACTTAGTAGACTAAAATATTAAGTATCATATGCATAAGAATTTAGACAAGATTTTTGGAGTTCACTTTTGTTATTATGAGATATTTTTATTGGGGCATTGTTACCCTCACACATAGACTTAGGATCAGTCTTTTTTAGAAACCTTGGACATGGATTTTCCTTTATGTACAACACCCTTATGTGTCGACCCTAATTCCATCCCTAATTACATTGTCAACTCTAGACATTCTAGACCTTACCAACATCTTTCATTTATCTTCAAATATTTGTGAGGTCTTTCACTTGCATATTATAAGACTCATGTTACTCCTGTAGATGGTCTTAGATCATGGTTTTCAATAGATAAAAGAGTATAATCCTTTTGTAGATCATTATACTATGAATTTGAAAGTATTTTTGGGATGCCAATGTGATTGCACTCATATTATCTTGTAGGAGAAACTCTATACAGCTATTAGTGGCATGATACAAAGATTTAGATGGATCATGTTTGTAGTGAAATAGGTCTTACTTGATTTTTGATTATCAACCAAAACATAGATAATTTTGACATAGATTACAAATTTAGATTGCATTCTACCCATATCTCTAAGTTTTTCTTAAATTCTCTAGTGATAGAGTCATGGCTCTTTTACTTTTTACAGTGCCACTTTTAGGGTTTCTGGATCCCTAGATGTCAATATCAAGTGTATTCTTCAAGACAATATCTAGATTCATACATCCAATATTGTTTTTCTATATTTTCCACAACTAATGTTGCCTTAGATGTTTCAGTAGAAACTAATTATGATTAGGAAATGTAATAATTGTTTCACTGAACCAAAATTAGAAGCCAATAAATTTCCAACAAATGAGTTATATCTACCTCCTTTATTTGATTGATGGTTTTCAACTTAGATTGAGCATGTCTACAAATAAGAATGTTCTTTCACTTACATCTTTCCAATTGGTCCAAAAATGTTAAGTGATGACCAATGCTTCTCCTTATTAGAAATTATATTGGTCTTCTAATCAAGCACTACCTAATGTGGTCATTCCCTCCTCCTTCTTGATTGCTTCATTCTTCTTCTTCTCACTTCCCTTGTTCTTTTCCGGGTATTTCATTTTTTAATATACCTTCTTTCCTTGGAAGCCCCAAGTTTTCAATGAATTGAAGGATGGTGGTCCTGTTATTGCATTATACTCATGCCAAGGAATATGGGAAAAACAAAAAAAAAATTGGTCTCATCACATTTTTTTGTATACGGGTGGGCTTGCAAATTTTGACTCCCGAATTGTCTCAAAAAAGTTTAGTGGTGACCAATTCCTCTCCTTATTCAAAAATATCTTTATCTTTTGATCGAGCACTCCCTTGTGTGGTCATTCCATATTCTTTGTTTCTCTCTTTTTTCTTCCTCTTGTCATGTACCTAGGGGTAAAATCATGAAGGTGGGTTACACTTTTGTGAGAATAGGGTCTCCAAAATTCCTAGCGGCCTTTTTTTGGCCGAAATATTTTTCGGTCGAAAGTTTAGATGTTAAATCGAACGACACCCTAATGGTTCCATTGAAATTCGTATACAAGATTTTCCAAAAGGATTTTTTCATCCGGTGTAAAATTTTCGGCCAAAATTTGTTTCGGGCGAAAGAATCTTTCAGCCGAAAGATTTTTTTTCCTGAAAAGTTTGTTATATATCCCCTACCTCTCAACCTTTTGATCATTTTCCAAACTGTTGAGTATGAGAGTGGGTGGGATACATTTTTTTTAGTGGTGGTTTTTGTTTTTGGTGGTGTTCCTTGTTGTTGGTAGCATTGGTTGGAGAGAGCTCCAGCTACAAGTAATTCTAAACCTTCTTTTGGTATATTTTTTTATATTAATTTTTAGTATTTAAGTTATATTTTTTAACATGGACAGGCCCAAATTCGGTCCTGTCCATGTACATGCAAAAACCTAATTTCGGCCCTGTCCATGTACATAGATAGGGTCAAAATCAGGTCTGTCGATGTACATGGACAGGGCCAAATGTGGTCGTTTCCATGTACATGGACATGCCCAATTTCAGGCCAGTCCATGTACATGAACAAAGAATCATAATAATAATAATCAAGGTAGGATTGCATTAATCATAATATTCATTAGTAAATGGTTTTGATAATGAAATATGACTATGAAATGTATATTAATTAATTATTACATTAATTAATGAAACTGAATGGTAGGAAGAATTATAATATTTAATACTATTAAGGTAGGAATCGGGCCTGTCCATGTACATGAATAGGGCCAAAATCAGGCATGTCGATGTACATAGACATGTCGGATAATGAATGGAGATTTGTATTCATGTGTTGGTTTTATGTGCTAAGTTATTGAACCTAGAGTAAACACTTTGTTTTTCCCTGATAATTGTGTTCAATATCCAACATGTAAAAAATAATTGTATCTCTTCTAAACAACTCTATTTTTCAGAATTCGCAGAAATTAATAATATGTATGTAATTCTAAACCTTCATTCATTATTTTTTTTATGTTAATTTTTATTATTTAAGTTATATTTTTTAACATGGATAGGGTCGAATTTGGGCCTGTCCATGTGCATGGACATGGTCGAATTTGAGCATGTCCATGTACATGGACATGTTGGATAATCAATGGAGATGTGTACACATATGTTGGGTTTATGTGATAATTTATCGTACCTAGAGCAAACGCTTTTTTTTCCCCTAATAATTGTGTTAAATATCCAACATGTAAAATATAATTGTATCTCTACTAAACACCTGTATTTTTCAGAATTCACAGAAATTAAAAATATGTATCTCTACTGCTGCATGTTCACCACGTTTGCAATGGATGCTTATTTGTGCCTGAGGAAATTTTATGTGTGTTTCACATTTGAAGATCTTGTTTTCACATATGTTCCATGTCTCAAAGCCCTATCTGTCTATGATCAGTCCTTTCACTGAGTTTCCTACACACAAGAAATGTCTTTGTTTGTGTCGTAAGGGGTATCTCTATTTTATGGCAGATCACCTCCAAGAAATGTCTTTTTTTGTGTCCCAAGAGGTATCTTCATTTCCTATAGAAGTCTTAGATGTCTCTGTTTTTGTTTTGCTGCACAATACTATGGCACTTGCGTTCCTTTGTTGACATCTCGTGTTTCTACGATTCTAAAACTAAGATAGTGGTGAAGAAGATGAGAAATTAGTTGAGGAAATATTAAGTAGAATAAAAGTGATCTCTAATTATCTCCTAATATCTCCCATTTTTCATTGGACCTCCTAGTGATCTCATCTTCAAGACACATGTCTCACTTATATGAGGATGGGAGTAAAACATACCCTCTTATGTTTTACTTCACCACCAAAATTGTGTTGTGATATCTTCATCTAAAGATTGTAAGTGGGTCTCTAGGAGTTTCATGGTGGTGGAAACAATTGTTACCTAGAGGTGTGTGGCCCTTTGTTCGAAAGGGTTTATCTCCCCCTCTTCATTTTGAAATATCGGGTTGAGGTATAAGGATTCAAGTTCCCGAACTAATTTTCCCCACAAAAAATACTTCATTTCATTTATGAAAGCTTCATCTAGCTATTCCTTAGTCACATAAGATTTGGATCTATTCCTCAACCTTTTTTGTAGTTTCTTAAAATATACTTAGAATGAAAACATAGCAAGAGTGAAAATTGGTTGAGATCTCGAACCAAATTGCATTGGACCCGTAATCAAAGGTGTATCCATTGTTGCAATTGAAATGGATTGCACCTATGAATCTAAGTAATGGAGGAAGACTCTCCAAGAGGGAAAGACACTATCAATTTTTAAAGAGGGAAAATAACCCTAATAAAACCCTAAATAAAGACTTTATACCATGATTTCACCAAAATTTATACCATAGTTTCACTACCTCCACACCTCCAAATGGTCATATGTCCATTTCATTGAATCCATCATTGTCTTGTGACTATTTCTCTATCTCCAATTCACTCTCTCCATCATTAAGAGTGAAAGGGTGACAAAAAAATAGTGATAATACAATGATCAATTGAATGAAAGGGACATATGAACATTTGGAGGTGTGGATGTAGTGAAATCATAGTACAACTTTTGGGAGGGTAGGAAAGATATTTCTCATTTTGCAAGGATCGCCTAGTAATATTATTGAACACACATGTCTCACTTATATGATGGTGGGTGGAGATATTCAGTAAAATATACCCTCTTATGTTTTACTCATTATTCCTCATACCCCCACCCCCACCCCCTCTCTCACCTTCATACCCTCATATATGAGGATTCAAGTGAGGGGAGATAATGAATATATTATGTTTTACTATGAGGGTGCAGGTGGTGGGAGATAACAAGTAAAACATATTAGTTTTTACTCATTATTTCCCTCCATCCCTAGTCTCATACTACATTTCATTGATTATTCCCCCCACCCCCACCATCATATGAGGATATGAGGGTGGATGTGGGGGCGAATATTGAGTAACATTCATTGTATGGGAGATACAAATCTCAATGACTTGTCTCTAGAAAGGAAAAAAAAATAGTGTGTAATCATTCCTTTGCATGAAAATGAATTTGAACGCAATCTTGAACCACCTACATAAGAGAAACCGATATGTAACCACCTACATAATAGAAAACATCTCAAATTGAAATACACTCCTATAAAAGACAAACCATCCATTTCTTGAAATGATATTTGTAACGTCCCCAACCATCAACCCCACTGCCAGGCAATGCTACTACGTGGAAACATTCTCATACTTATATATATAACTTGCATTAAATCAAATTAACACATTTAACTAAACAATACAGAGTAATCAAAGGATTACTACTAACATATAGAAATAATGGAATTAACAGTCATTCATAATTGCAACGGAATACATGATAATATTGCAAGCATCACAGACATGCATTTTAATTGAAATTAAACACATAATGATACTTATCTTTGAAACTTTAGTAAATCCACCAACTAGATGCAGACATTCCACGAAACTCCTAGCCTTAGACCACGTTGATCCTCATTCTCAGCACTAGGTCACCCCCGATATGGGACCAAGCTCCACCTAGGGCAAGGGAATCCTAGACTAGGTTGAGGTTATAGGAAAACTACACAAAGAAACTAGAAGGATTCTCTCCAGGAGCCTTCTTACACCCACTACTCATGGACTCTCATTCCCCACATGCTTACTCCACCTGGGATTATACACCTTCACAAGCACAGTCCATTGGTGCTTCACCTCCCTCTCTGTGTCTCGACAACATGCCGGATCAGGAATTCTCAGAGCTTAATAGCTGGTGTTGGACTCTCTCTGGGAGAAAAACACTTTCCAGCAGACTCTCTCACCTAAAGAGAGTTGTTCACATGCCTGATAGCCTGCCTTTTGTAGCATGGGCCTGACAACCCGCTTCTTCAACCAGTTTCAACCCAATTCCTGCAAGTTGAGGATAACAACAACAACAACTCATCAATTCCACTCAGGAAACATAGAAGGCAACAACCCAAATACAGTTCAGGTATGGAATCGAATCTGTAAGAGAGGATAGGCTGGGCTCACAGGACACATAAGTGACATGGCTCAATCCATGGGTTTTCCATTGGTTTTTAGGGTGCGTGACAAGGAACCCATGCAGAGGTCGAACACAGACTCAACGGTTCAAACTGAGGGTGTATTGACTTCTCAAGAAAACATCACAAGATTTGGGTTTTAGAGCTGTGTGAGGCATACCGAGATGAGACGCATTGATAACAAAGTTTAGACAGTGGACGACAGAATGGGGGATGAACATAGATACCAAATGGAATTCACGGTCTCAAACAGATGATGAAAGAATGGAGGACGAATGTAAAGACCAGACGAAAGTCATGGTCTCAGAAAACCGATAGTAGAATGGAAGATGAACGCAAAGACCAGACATAATTGACAGTATTAGACAACCGACAGAAGAATGGACGATGAATCCCCATCAAAACCTAATTCATGGGTTAAATTGCATGTGTCTGGGCTGACACATGTTTCCCATGAAGATGCATGCACTCCATCAAGTATGCGTACCCTTTTGCACACATTGGAGCTGCATGCGTTGACTCTTCCAAGACTTAGGATAAAACATGTTTGTCACACAACTTTGGAATAATAATAAATTATTATTCCCAAGGACTTAATCCCCTAATATTAGCCCCTCTTTCCAACCTCTCAGCCCCCCTTTCCCTTACCCACCTTGTGGAATATTAGTCCTCCATCACTCTTTCTTCGTGGTCAATCTGCACGTAGCGATGTTTAATATTTATTAATGTTCTGCATAATTACATATACAAAAACAGGCTCCTCGCCTTTAACACTTAGGCTCTCTAGCCTAATAGACACATAATCCCACCAACTTATCAATAATTGGCTCACTAGCCTACAAAACATGATTTACAATTCATAAACATGATCACAATTCATAAACATGATTACAACAGGACTCATCCTTGGGGATATTACAATACCCTTCCCTTATTTTTGCACTGTCCTCAGTGCAAATTTTACATAACATGAGCAAGATTTTTAATATCTTCAAAAAGATGTGGATATTTTTCCCGCATAGCATATTCATGTTCCCAAGTCGCATCATTAGGACCGTGCCAGGTCCACTGGACCTTTACAAGCCCTATGGATCGATTCCGGACTTGTTTTCTTTTATGGTCCAATATGTGCACATGATGCACTTGTAGGACACCTTCTTGCTCCACCTGAATCAAATTCCAATTGATTACATGATTAGCATCAGGTATATGTTTTTTAAGAAATGAAACATGAAACACATTATGTGCAGTCATGGATGTAGCTAATGCAAGCATATATGCAGCTGGCCCAATCCTTTCTAGGACTTCAAATGACCCACACAATCTGGCTGCCAACTTGGAGTAGCTTCCCAGCTTCAGGGAACTTATATTGGGATTTACTTTCAGAAAAACATGGTCACCCACTTTAAAATCTCTTTGGGTTATATTCTTATCATCATAACGTTTCTTGCTGTCTTGGGAAGATTTCAAATCCTGCTTAATTTTTAGCATTTGTTCTTCCATTTCCTTGAGAAACTCTGGGCCAACTATTTCCCTATCAGCTAGATTATCCCATATTACTGGAGTATTGCACTTTCTACCATAAAGTGCTTCAAATGGGCTCATCTTCAATGATGCTTGATAGCCATTGTTGTAGGCGAATTCTACCAAATGTAGGTAGTCTTCCCATTTCGATGGTTTCTCCATCACATACATCCTTATTATGTCTTCTATCACTCGATTCACCAACTCTGTCTGCCCATAAAACTTAGGATGATAGGCTGTGCTAAAGTTCAGATTTGTTCCAAATCCTTTGAATAACCCTTTCCAAAAATTTGAGGTAAATTTCGGGTCTCTGTCAGACACAATTGTCTTAGGAATACCGTGCAATCATGCCACTTCCTTCATAAAGATGTTGACAACATCCGTGGCCTTGTGAGTAGTCTTTAATGGAATGAAATGGACATATTTCATCAGCTTTTCCACTACCACCATGATTGTGTTGATTAAGGTTGGTTGTCATTGATGTCAACCCTTGAAGAAAGACCCGTAGAAAAAAGGTTTGGGTAATGGAACCAATAGTATTTGATGTAAATATGACTCATTATTGTTTTTTCATGGTTGATAAGAACTAAATATGGATGAACTCCAAAGTGGTCCCCTTATGGTGAAAGCCTTCACGGGAAGATGCTTTGTGCAGTAAGAGAACCCATGCTTAATTGTGGAATAATGAGATGAAGGAAAGTGAATTTGTGAGGGAAAAAATCCTATATGGATAGTGTTTGTCATGTCATTTCCGGTAGTATGTGGAACGTCACATAATTCCTCATGGTTAGAGAGTTATGGCCATGAGAAGTTGGAGACCCCAAGTTTGGGTAATGGACCCAAGTTTGTTTGATGGGTAACGGTATGAGTTA
>JZKD02S2259825.1:26774-50618 GCA_000966675.3 Picea glauca
CTTGTTTATGGTACAGGTTGATTACAAGTTGGTGCATGGTTGATGCACTTGTTTATGGTACAGGTTGATTACAGGTTGATGCATGGTTGATGCATGGTTTAGATTTATTAGTACATGTTTATAGCGGTATATCTCATAGTGATAGTGTGACAGTGGTTCCATCATTCTACTTCTACTTCAGGGTGGCATGACGAGGCAATGACAGGTGGTTGTAGCCACCTTTCGGTTGTAGCTGGAGAACATTGGGGGTTGTAGCCTCCTTCTGGTTGTAGCCAGAGATATGGGGAGTTGGAGCTTACCTCAGGTTGTAGCCTGAGAAACTAGGGGGTTGGAGCCTCCTTCCAGTTGCAACTGGAAAACAAATTAAGTTGGTGCTTCCAATGAATGTAATTCTTCAAGACATATAAGAAAAAACATTTCGTGGTTTTCTCGCGATTTGGGTTTCCACGTAAAACATTGGTGTACTTTGTATGTGTGTGATTGCTTATTTATTACTGCTCATTATTGGATAATAATTCTACATTGATATAACATTTGAAGAAAATGATTATAATTACGTTATTATTGATTCACCCCCCTCTCAGTAATCCAATAGATTGAATCATGTTGCTTGCCTATTCTAGGCAATCCTGTGATGAAATCCATTATCACTACCTCCCACTTCCACTCAAGAATGGGTAAAGGATGCAACAACCCTGATGGTTGCCTATGTTCATCTTTAACCTTCTGACACTCCATACATCTGGTGATGTATTCAACAATCTCTTTATTCATACCTAGCCAAAAGTAATGGCTCTTGACCGCTACCACTTTTTTATGATATCCAGGGTGCCCAACATAAGGAACATTATGTAGACATTAGGCACATAAATTTTGTTATTGTACATAATTATTCCATCAACCCCTAATTTATAATTCTCCACTTTCTATGGCATATTACCTTGTTGTAGCTTTGCTACCAAATCTCTGTACTGCAAATTTGTATTTTCAGCCTCCAAAACTTTTCTTTTAATATCAGTTTGGTACATGCTAATGGATGTAGCATGTAATTTGTGTACTCTCCTGCTGAGTGGATCAACCACTTTATTCTCCTTCCCTTTGATATGCTTGATATCAAAATTGTACTCACAGAGAAACTCCAACCACCTACTTTGTCTAGCGTTCAAAGTTGGCTGATCAAACAAATACTTTAGACCGTTATGGTCTGTACTCAGTTTGAACCTTCTTCTCATGAGGTAATGCCTCCATTTCTTAAAGAGTGTACTATGGTTGCCAACTTTAAATCATGAGTTGCATAGTTCCTTTTGTGCTCTTTCAACTTCCTAGATTCATAAAAAATTACGAATCCATTATGACCGATGACTCCTCCCAGGCATTCTTTGCATGCATTTGTGCACACCATGAAATATTCATTTGGATTTACAATCCTTAGGATTCGAGCACTAGTTAACAGTTGCTTCAATTGCTGGAATCTTCTCTCACAATCCTCTATCCACTAAAATTTTTGTTCTTTCCTTTGCAAGGAAGTAATAGGGTGAGCTATCCTCGAGAACCCTACGATAAACCTTTTGTAATAACCATCTAGACCCATAAAGGATCTGACTTATGTCACATTCTTCAATGTTGACCATTCTCTGATGGCCTCAATATTCTCAGGATCTACAACTATCCCATCCTTCAAAATAATATGTGCCAAGTAATGGATTTGCTCCTGATAAAATGAGCACTTGCTCAACTTGGCATACAGTTGGTGCTCTCTTAGCACCTCCAACACCATCCTCGGATGTTGTTCATGCTCTTACTCCAACTTGGAATACATGAGAATGTCATCCAAGAATACTATGACAAACTTGTGAAGATAGTCCCTGAATACACCATTCATTAGGCACATACAAAAGAGGGTGTGTTTGATAGCCCAAATGACACCACTGTGAACTTGTAATGACCATACCTTGTTCTAAAGGAGGTATTGCTGATATCTTCATCCTTTATCCTTACTTGGTGATATCGCAACCTGAGGTCTATCTTCAAAAATATCTTCACATCCTTCAACTGATCGAAGAGGTCATCAATCCTTGGTAGAGGATATTTGTTCCTCATTGTTACTTTGTTCAACTGTCTGAAATCGATACACAATATTAAAGTCCCATATTTCTTCTTCATGAACAAGACCAGGGCCCCCCAAGGTGACACACTTGGGTGTATATACCCCTTCTTCATAAGATTTTCAAGATGCAATTGCAACTCTTTCAGCTCTAGTGTACTCATTCTGTAAGGGGATTTCGACACTGGAGGTGCTCCAGGAATCAAGTTTACAAAGAAGTTGATATCTCTTTTCGAAGGTAGTTTGGGTACCTCCTGAAATACATATTCAAACTCCTTTAGTACCGCATGATATCCAATCTTTGAGACCTCATTATTAGATGATTCCTCCACATGGGCTACAAATAATTGAAAGCCTTTCCTATAGCACTTCTTCAGCTGCATTGCTAAGATTTCTCTGATAGCAACAACTCTAGGAATTCCTTGGACTATTTTCCAATTTCCTTGCTCATCTAGGCAAGTGAATGCCTTGTTACGACAGTCCAGGATGGCATGGTGCTGGTCCAACTAGTCCATCCCAACTAGACATTCATAAGAACCTAAAGGCAAAACAGTCAATTCATTATTTGGGCTCAGTCCATTCATGTCCACTAGACAGGACTTAACTAACTCAATGACTTTCCTATTGGTTTTTGTAGCCAACTACACTAACCAAGACTTTTCATGTTTTCTTCTCTACGATCTATATAACTATGGATAGCCCATGAATCCATTAAAACAGTAAATGGTTGGTTGTTAATCATACCTTCCACTTCAATCATGTGTGACTGATATTCAACTTTATTATTGTCTAGGGATGCGTATATCCTTGGCATTCTACTGCCCATGTCCTCCATTGTTTTAGCTTGCTGAACATTATGGAAAACTCTCACTTTCCCATTTTTATGGGGACAATCTATGTACTTGTGGTTCCCCTGACAGCCCCAACACTGAATGGGTTTCTTCCTTGGCCTTTGTTCCCATACGTCAGCCATTCTCGGCTCTCTAAATGGTGTCTATCCTTGAGGACTCTTTCTGAAAAATGGTGGCTTAGTTCCCTTCTTCCTCTGATCCATTTGGAATTTCTTCTTGTCTTCCCAAGCCTTCTGGAAGGTAGGCTTATCTCTTTGTTGCTCATATAAGAATTTCTCTCTTCTTATAGTTTCTTCCATGGTCTTCGGGTCATCATACTGAATCTTGTCAATGATGGAAGGTTGCAGACCACTCAGATACCTTTGAATCTTGACAGTTTCATCCTTGATGAATGAAACATACTTCAATAATTCCAAAAAGATTCGTTCATACTCATCAATGGTTATGCTACTCAGTTTGAGTTCAAATAACTCTTTCATCTTTTTGTCATAGTATCTTTTAGTCAAGTATTTCTTCTCGAAATACCTCTTGAATTCTTTCCAAGTGATATCTTTCTCTCTAATGTGGTGTACCTGCACAAGTTGATCCCACCACATGGATGCTTTTCCTTTCATTTTATACATCACAATTCTTCCTTCTGCATGGGAGGAATAATTTTGTAGTTGGAAATATTTCCTCATGCCAAGAAACCATGTTTCAACATCTTCCTCCTTCTTATGTTCTCCATCAAACGTAGGAGGCTTAATCTTGTTAATTTCTCCCTTCAGTTCATCCACTCCAGATCTCTTGTGCTTTGTGGTAGGAGATGGACTTGAACTACAACGCGTCTTCCTCTTGGAGAGACCTTGGAAGTGATGATGGTGTCTGCCAACACTCCTTGATCTTCTTCCCTCAGAATTCTGATGACTCCTTATTTTTCTCGAGTCTCTCTCCTTGTCCAACTTATTTTCTATTCTCTCCAGACTCTTCATCAACTTTAAATTGAATTCTCCCTGTTGTTCCTTAGATTTCATGAGCTTTCTGCTATCTGCTCCGTGAGTTTGGGCATCTTTCTACAATCTTTCAATGATTTTCATCATATTCCCTTCCTTATCTATCTCTTCTCCATGGCCATTGGATTTCAACCCTTCAACTACCAAATGAACATCCATCCCTTTAGCTTCATTCTCTGAACTAGAAGCATTATGTGTCTCCTCCATTTATTTTCACTCAGTGGCAACTCTATTTCATTTTGACACTCATTAAACTTTTGCAAACACAATGTGTAGACAACCAGAATTTGTCAGGCCATTATTCCTTAACAAATCCCACAATATTCATAAACAAATCTGATTACAGAAAACATTCAGATTTCACAATTTTTTCGATCTTTCCTCAGCTCTATAACAATTTCATGCTTTATCCCTCTTATCTTAGCCTCACCCCATGCGACCAAGCACTAGATCAATAAGCACGTACCCGGGCCTTTGACCTCGAAAATTTTCAAAGCACAACAAAACAATCTCTCAAAGTTTCGAGTTACCGAACTCATGAAGTAGAGTGGATCAACCATAAATGTCTCTCCAACATCCTACAATGGACACACACTATGGAATATTAGGTGTCTGAGTTTCGAGACTTTGGGACTTCGGAGCTTCAAGAAGCTTTCCCTCTTGCTTCCCTTTCAATCTCCCGAATTACAAACTTCCAACTTCTCTATCCTCCGGGCCCACATAGTATAGTTGTAACCAACTAAGGAGATGGCATGTGGTATGCCTATAAAGGTCCACATCACCCCAGGTGACATCATTTGTCCCCACCACATCTACCCTTTCACTTTGAAACTTAGAGCTTCAGAAGTTTATGCATCAGCACATTCCCTTTCTCCCGATTGCCACAGTTCCGAACTCTCCCTGGATAATCAACAATCCTTATCTCTCCTACAACCAACAATCAAGATCCACTTCATGATTTATTTCTTCAGAGGTTTTCACTTCTCTTCACTTTAAATCTTTTGATATGCAAACTATGAAGGATTATTGCGAATAACCCGTGCGCGGCTTCTCCAAAATCTAACGGTCAATATTCTCCTCTCAGATCTATGGTGTAGATCTCTTCCAAGACTTCAGAGCTCCAAACTTCAGAATTTTGTGCCTCAGCTCACCCCGCTTCTCCCGATTGTTGAACTTCGAAAGGCTTCCAAGATAACCTTCCCTCACCTTCTCCAAATCTAAGAGTCATAAAGGTTTTTTTCCCTCTCCTTCCAAAGAGATCCTACGACTCCAACACCCCAAGTGTTGAGCGTTCTCTCTCTATGGTCAAATATCACATCGTCTATGGTTTTATTCTACCGCTACTCCTCCTCAGCTTCGTAACATGGCCAAGTAACCCCTTGACACTCATAAACATTCTAAGGTTTGAAATTTGTTCCAATAAACACTTGTTCCACTTGAAACCTTGGGTCCAAAGACCACTTGTCCGGCCCATTCAGGCTCAGTGTTGAAACCATGGCTCTGATACCAATTTGTAACATCCCCGACCATCAACCCCACTGTCGGGCAATGTTACTATGCTAAAATATTATCATACTTATATATATATATAACTTGAATTAAATCAAATTAACACATTTAACTAAAAAATACAGAGTAATCATAGGATTACTTCTAACATAGAAAAATAATTGAATTAACAGTCATTCATAATTACAATGGAATACATGATAATATTGCAAGCATCACATACATGCATTTTAATTGAAATTAAACACATAATGATACTTATCTTTGAAACTGTAGTAACCCCACCAACTATGTGTAGACCTTCCACGAACCTCCCAGCCTTACACCATGCTACTCCCCACGCTCAGTAGTAGGTCACCCCCGAGTTGGCACGAAGCTCCACCCAGGGCAGGGGAATCCTAGACTAGGCTGAGGTTACAGGAAAACTGCATAAAGAAACCAGAAGGATTCTCCCTAGGAGCCTTCTTACTCCCACTACTCATGGAATATCATTCCCCATATGCCTATTCCACATGGGAGTATACACCTTCACAAGAACAGTCCATCGGTGCTTCACCTCCCTCTCTGGGTCTCAGAAACAGGTCGGATCAGGAATTCTTTGAGCTTCGTAGCTGGTGTTGGACACTCTCTGGGAGAAAACCACTTCCCAGCTGACTCTCTCACCTAGAGAGAGCTTCTCACAGGCCTGAGAACCTACCTATTCTACCACGGGCCAGACAACCCGCTTCTTCAACCAATTTCAGCCCAATTCCCGCAAGGTGAGGATAACAAAAACAACAAGTGGTCAATTCCACTCAAGAAACACATAAGGAAGGAAGCCAAACATAATTCAGGTACAGACTTGAATCTGCAAGAGAAAATAGGCTGGGCTCATAGGACACATAGGTGACATAGCTCAATCCATGGGTTTGCCACTAGTTTTTAGGGTGCGTGACAATGAATCCACGCAGAGTTCAAAAACAGACTCAATGGTTCATATAGAGGGTGTATCGACTTCTCAAGAAAACATCACAATCTTCGGGTTTCAGAAATACGTGAGGCATATCGAGATCAGATGCGCCAGTAAAACAGTTCAGACAGTGGATGACGAAATGGGGGACGAACACAGAGACCAAACATAATTCACGATCTCAGACAATTGACGATAGAATGGAGAATGAACGCATAGACCAGACAAAATTCACTATCTCAAAGAACCAATGACAGAATGGAGGATGAACGTAGAGATCGGACAGAATTCACGGTCTCATTCAACCGATGGAAGAATGGAGGATGAAACCCCATCATGGTCCAATTATTGGGTTAAATTACATGTGTTTGGGATGACACATGTCGCCCATGAAGCTGAATGCACTCCATTAAGTATGCATACCCTTTTGCACACATTGGAGCTCCATGTGTTGACTCTTCCAAGACTTAGGATAAAAACATGTTTGTCACATAGCTTTGGAATAATAATAAATTATTATTCCCAAGGACTTAATCCCCTAATATTAGACCCTCTTTACAACTTCTCAGCCCCCCTTTCCCTTACCCACCTTGTGGAATCTTATTCCCCCATCACTCTTTCTTTGTGGTCGGTCTGCACACAACGATGTTTAATCTTTATTAATGTTCTACATAATTACATATAAAAAACAGGATCCTGACCTTTAACACTTAGTCTCTCTGGCCTAATCAACACATAATCCCACCAACTTATCAATACTTGTCTCACCAGCCTACAAAACATTATTTACAATTCATAAACATGATCACAATTCATAAACATGATTACAACAGGGCTCGTCCTTGGGGATATTACAATATTAGAGAATGAAAGAGAAATTATTATTGTAATGTGAAATCATGAAAGTACAAGTTGTAACCATGAGAATGTAAGTGCATCCTTTCATGATTCTATTTTTCCATTGTCCATTCATGATTCCACGATTCTCTTTGTCCATTTTCCATTCATGATTTGAGTGTAAATAGATTGGCCAACATTGTGCACCACTTAATGAGTCAATGATTAACGTACTTCATTTGCATCTTGTTTGTTTTGATGGTGATGGTGAATAGTGTGTTTCCTATAGAAAGGATAGAAAACCAATAATCCAATTATTATCGTACTGCATGGTGCATAAAGATAGTCAAATTGAAGGAAAGAAATAATTGAGAACTTGTCATGGGTGTAATTGTTTCCACATTAAATATGCCAATGTCATAAAAATATGATGCCCCTTGCACCCATGTATCTTTGGAAAGATATTTATATACCAATGTCGTAAAAGTATGGGTGTAATCTTTTCCTCATTAAATATGCCAATTTGTCATAAAAATATGATGCCCCTTGTACCCATGTATATTTGTAGAGATATTTATATGCCAATGTCGTAAAACTATGAATTTCCCTCCATAATGTCATAAAACATGCCCTCCATAAGGTATCTTTTTCCCTTGAATTTCATCCCTGAACCATGCACAAGTCTTTGAACCATCACACAATTCCTTTGGAAGTAATATTTTCTTGAAGAGTGGGACAAAAGCATTGTCCTATGGTTTGGTAAACTAAGGATGAGTCTCCTTATCCAAGATATGCTACAAACCCAATTGCTTGGGCCATAAATGAGCTAATTGTAAGGCATTTTATCCATGCTTGTGGAATTAGACCATGATACATGCTCCATGGTTATAATATTTGGTTTAGGAGTGCAACATGGTCCCAATTAAAAGGTGTGCCACATCATGGGAAGGTCTTTTATCCCAAAAAATTATTAGGGAATAGAATTTAATGGCTTAGGAACTATAAAACATTTCTAAGAAATGGTGTGAGGTTAAAAACCAAGGCCATAGGCCCTGCATGTTTCTTCTATGGTTTCATGTGGTCCATGAATATGGGTCCATACCACAACAAGTTCACTTTGGTAGGAATATTAGGCTTAAACGTGGGATACAAAATGAATTCCAAGATTGGGCACATGGAGGACATGTCTTTGAGACCAAGAAAAAGTTTGAATATAATATCCAGGGGAGTAGGCCATGAACAATGATTTTATGGATTACAGATCAGATACAATTCCCTAGACCACAACATAATTCCTCCTTATGTATCTTTTTTCCAAGAATGACATACAAGTATAGTTCAAAATTTTGGTGGACCATGAAAGAGTATCCTAGCCTATGACATGATCTGAAGCCAAAGAAATAGGATCTGGGCCCTATATAAAATTTCTAAGGCACTTGATCCATTCACAAGTATCTAGACCATGACATTGAGTATCTAGAAGTAATATTTGGTTGGATAGTTGGATATGGGCTCAATTTATGAGATTTAATGCACCAAGGATGAGTTTGTTAGCCCAAGACATGCTTTGGTGTTCAAAACCAAGGGATTGAGCCCTACATGATATATCTAAGGAACATGGGACATGCATGGGGCCCTAGACCATGAGCTTTCTCTGTCCAACATAATCTTTGGCCTAAGAGTGGGACAAAGTCCCAATTCGAAGATATAAAACATACTCTACAAATTAATAAATACAAATTCAATAATACTCTTTAATATGAAAAATACATTAATTTAAATGCTAAGGTTCTCAAATGTCACATGTACATTTCACATCATTAGATTTGCTAAATTTTTTAATTTAAAAAAAAAACATAAACGTTATAAAAAAATTTACACATTGATATAGATTATCTTGTACATGTTTACATTTTTTTATATTTAAATATTGTCATGTTCATTACTTATAACATCATAGTCACAAATATGGCTGTTATTTTTTTCAATATATGTCTTTGATTTTTTGAATTTGTTATAAATTATTATGCCTTCAAGTTGTTTTATATTATATTTTCATTTTATGTTTCTACAACTTATGAACTTTTACATTCACAGATTTTCAAAGGATATCTATCGAGGAGAGATTTCAAGACAAGATTCTTCAAATATGTCTCGCAAACATTCAAGGATATCAAATGGAGGAAGAGTAACCCCTTCTTTGAATGATACAATGAGGATATCAGAGACCCATATCTCAGAAAGGCATGGAAACTTGGGAGGGGCAACTAGTGACCAAAGGAAATCTAGTTACATGAGGAGATTATCAAATGAATAGGTGAACATATCATCCAGACAGAGTTCTCAAAATAGTGGTATGGATGAATCTTTATTAGATAGTTTTCACATAAATACTCCAACATCGGAGAATGTAGAGAATACATCAAAACAAAAAAATATGTTTGGTAATTTTCTTTTGATTTTGTATTTTTTTGTGTATTTATGTTTATGTTTCATTTGTTTTTTGTTTTTGTTAAATGTTGTAATTAGTTTCAAATGTGTCTTTGTGTAAAGGATCGGTTTAATGTCAGAGAAGATAATGAAAGAGAGATTGGTTATCATGAAGATTCCAATGTTGGTGAAGAGGGTGAAGGTGGATTAAGGGGGCGTTATAAAGAAACCAAAGATTACACACCTATGTCCACCTATCCCTCATATTTTGGTGATGAGCTTCCTTAGGAAGGGTATGTTGAAGCAATGACCCTCAAACAATGCTCAGATGTTAAAATAAGGCTGGAAAATCATTTGAGGTGCTTCGATCTCCCTCAAGGGAGTAAGCAAAGATCAAAGATTCTTTTGCATTTATTGTAGAACTTTATGGACGCATATCAAAAGATGGGGCCAATGAATGATAGTTTCATCAATTTGATGACGATATGAAAGACAAAGGTGATGGGCCTCGATAAATGTGAAGTAGTAAAAGGTAGAGTTTCAAAAGAAGATGTAATTTCTATGTTCAATTTCAAAGAGGGGCCAAATCGAAAGATGTTGAAGGTGGAATATTTTAAGCACCCCAACATAGCGAGACATGTTTATAATATATTTTTGGCAGCATATGGGAAGTTGTCGCTGAATGATGAGATTCCACATTACTTTGATAGACCCTTTTATGCAGAGGTTTTTATGGGCATGGACCCTGATTATACCAGTCTATCGTCCAATTATTATCGGGTTGAAAAATGAAGAACATATGATCAGAAATGGGCATATAGAAATGCAACATTGTAGAGGCCTCCACTACCTTTGGTATCTCGTCCAACAAAAAAATTTGCCTCACATTCAGATATGCGAGCTACATCAGATGTTTAAAAGGAGGCCAGGAATGCAATTGGAGAAAATTTAGAATCATTTTTTTATGGTGTTGATGTCGGTTTGAATCATCAAAGAGCTAAAGCCAATTATCGAGCCAATTTTGTTTACAAAACAAATGAGGCTATAGATTCCATGTCCATAGAAGATATACAGGAGTATGCAATTTTTTTCCACAATGGTTGGAAGGAGTTGATTCAGAATGATAAATCGAACATTGGATTGTTGTGTTACAATTAGTAATTTTTTTATGCATTTGAGGATATTTTTCTTATAGTTCTATATCTAGATACATATCATTATATCTTTAGAAATAATTGATTTCTTATCGTCATTAATTACATTTTTTTCATATGTTACATGAATCTCCAGTAAATAGAGGATTTGATGCATCGAGTTTAAATTTGGATGGGTTGAATCATGTATGTGTTTTAATATATATATATATATATATATATATATATATATATATATGAGCACTTAAGTTGTCCCATCTTCACACCTTGTTGAAGAATCAATATACAATAAATTTATGTTTTTGTATTAATGTGAACACATTGAACTCAAATTCTTAGTTGCATTGTTCACAGATTCTCATTCTGTCTCCCACTACTTGGGTAGGATTGTCCCAATTCTCATTGGGAGAGTTTGAAGAGGGTGGGAGTTCACAAGTATAATTTCATGTTGAAAACAAATTTAGTTATATATGAAAATTTCAATGTCATTTAAATTATTAATTTAAAAGAAAATTTTCTTACAATATATAATTTATTAAATCTTAGGGTCTGGTGGGTAAGACCATGACTCAACTGACTATGGGAATACCATCCTCTTCTATGGTTGATGATATTCAGGTTGGCACATCACACGTTTTACATGTTTCAAAATTTAAAACTACAATTTAATGTGTTAAAATCATTTAATTTTAATTTTCAAATGTACAAATTTGAAATATGTTATAGGGAAACGTGGAGAAGAGAGTGCATGAGACTGTGCTTGAGGATAATGTGGAGAAGATAATTTCAGAGATAGGGATTGATGAGGATGCATTTATACCTGAGAAGGATGTGTTTATTCATGATGATGCTTAAATGTATGTACATTTCACATTTGTGAGTTTTAGTTTGTTTTTATGTAGGGATTTTAATATATAAGTGTTCAAGATTATTTTTGTTGAACGTGTTTTTTTTTTACTTCTAAAAAAAAAATTAGTTACATTATAGATTGCACATGATACAATAGATGAAATTTGTACTTGTAAACAAATTGAAGTTTTGTTTGATCAACTTTTTAATTAATCCTTTTCTATTCATAAAAGGGTTACTCAACTAGTGTCTATATAACTTTTCAATGCTTCTATCAATCATTTTGAATTATATAGAACTCCTATACAAGTTTGTCATCTTCTAAAATGGTATGTATTTGAAGATAAATAATGGGGAAGGTTCAACCTCCCCTTATTTATTTGGGTATATTGTCAAACTCTTCACTAGTTGCTTACCAAGCATGAACTATCTATTCTAGATTTAAAAATATGCTAGATACACTTTTAACTAAGTTTATATTATGGGCTCGAACTAACTTTTCTAGATTTAAAAATATGCTAGATACATTCAATCTTATTTATGTTAAGATCATGATGTAGGTAATTTTGAAATCTAGCATTTGATTATATGAGAACATAATCTAGATCCCACATTAGAAAGAGGGAGGATTCTAAATTTTCACTTGGATTTAAAAATATGTTAGATACATGACCTTATTTAAGTTTATATCATGAACATGAAATAACACTATTCTAGATTTAAAAATATGCCTACATGATCTTATTTATGTTTAAACTTTAGATCATGATGATTCTAAATTTTTTTGGATTTAAAAATATGTTAGTTACATGATCTTATTTAAGATTAGATCATGAGCATGAACTAAAAATATTCTATATTTAAAAATATAATTACATGATCTTATTCATGATCTTATTTATGTTTAAACTTTAGATCATGATGCAGGAAATTTTGAACTTGAGCATTTGACTATTTGAGAACAAAATCTACCCCACATCAAAAAGGGGGAAAATTCTAAATTTTATTCGATTCCATTTCTTTCCTTCTTGTCCAAGAGAATTTATTATATGTAATATGATGCAGGAAAATTTCAAACAGAATTTGATTATATGTAATATGAATACATCCCATGTAGAAAAAGAAAATCCATTTATGGATTTTGAATAATGACTTAATATATGTCCAGATTTGTGTTTTTTGCATGTACATCTAGTTGAATTCATTCTTGTGGTATTAATAAACTTTGAACAATAATTTTTTATCGATCTCACACCAACATTTTTTTTTTTAAATACGCATGTATATATGGTCAAGTACTTATATTTAGATCATGATGTAGAATCATTTTTGAAAGAGAAATTGATTATATCAGAACATCTATTCCACTGCAGAAAGAGGAAATAAATATTTTCCTGGAAGAATGGATTTTAATATGGAGATTTGTGAACTTTCATACATAAGTATTCTCTTGTAATAATGACTTAATATGGATATTTGTGAAATTTAATTTGAACGATCATTTGATTATATGAGAACATCTATTCCACCGCAGAAAGATGAGATAATTATTTTCCTAGAAGGATGGATTAATATGGAGATTTTTTAACTTTCTGCATACACAAGTGAATTCAATTTCAGGGTATTATCTAACTCTGAACACTAAAATTGGTTACCAAGCACACAATTTTCTCTTTAAAAATATGCTAGATATGATCTTACTTTCTTCATATCATGCAGGAAATTTTAAAAGAGGATTTAGTTATAAAATGAGTATCATAAAATTAAATGTTTATGCAAATAATGACTTAATATGGAGAGTAACTACTCTATAAGTTTGGGAACTTCGTGATGTAAGTTTGGTTCAAAACAAAATGCCAAAAACATATATTAAAAAGAGAGCAATAATATTAGATCCATGGAACTCCGGTTGGGTATGTTATTCTTTCTCACATGGTTATGATATTCTTGATGGTCTGCTTGGGTATGTTATTATTTCTCATTGTTTATGTAATAAAGTTAAATATATTTAAAATATTTGCTAATAAAGTATATGCTAATATGTGTTATTGGTTTTTATTTTTATTGTTATAGTGATGTTTACATTCTTGGTGGAAAAAGAGCATGGATGTTTGAAGATGAAACTTCAACACCTTTGATATGTCAATCTTTCTTGAAGCATAGTTTGTTTTAATTATCTAAATATCATTTAGAGGTGTGTGTACATTTTATTTAAAATTTGTACATATATTTTATTTAAAATGTTTAAATTTTAAATTTTAAAAATGTATTTTTTTCAGGTATGAAGAGATCTATGTCAGCGATGGCTTACAGTTGAATTTTGGAGTAAAATTATAATTTCCTCTTAGTTTTTGTTATTGGCCTAAAATGCCTTTGAAACCTATGTATTTGGTTGTGTAGCTATTGCAACTATGCTTCTTTTAGTGTGTGTGTGTGAGTGATATTGTTTTAACTTAAAATATCACTTTATTGTTTAATCTTTGATTTTTCTAAATGGTTTATATTTGTTTATGATGGTGAAAGGGAAATTTATGTTCCATGATAGTGTGTTGAAATTAAAAATGTTTTCTTTCAATATAAATTAAAGGGTTTAATTTTGAAATTTTGAAATATAATCTTGAAATATATGAGATCTAAAAGGTCAAGATTAATTTTGAAATATCGTATATATCAGACAACTATATCACTCACTTTACAAACATCTTTGAAGGGTGACAAGACCATGATGATTTCTATATACCACCTTACCAACTACTCTATATTGAAAATTCATATTATATTATCCAAAGATGAAACTATATCACTATATAATTATTTAGTTTCTTGCATCCTCTTTGTTGGGATGGAAGAACCAGTATAGTCTAGTCACTAATACTCAAATGCCTACATTGATTGGATGGATTTTAGTGCATGAAAATATCCCACATGTAGCATGTGAGATGTTCTTTCATAATGCTCACATTTCCTCACAAACTTGAAATAATCATTGAAAATAATTAGCTATCATAGTTCTAAGAATAAAATATTTTTTGATGTCCTTGTCACGTAGAAAATTTCCTCATGTGACTCCATAATGCACTTCTGGCATGAAATTTTCAATGTTGGAGTCATACATATATCCATAATACTATGTCCATCCCAGTCATGTACAAAACACATATGATAATACTCAACCTTACTATTATGTTAAGCAAAATTATCTTTTGCATTGTAGAAATTCCACTTAATGATTCTATGATTCTACAAGAAAGGGAGCATGTCCTCTAGTTACCTAATGGATCCATGTACATGATGTAGACTAGCATTAGGAAATTCCTCTTCTACTTTCTCTTTCTCACTATTGTCTATGCGATACAAATAATATGATTCCACATGCGCTTTTCTTGTTCTTGAAAAAAATCTTGAAATGATATTCTTGGAATAACATTAGCTACTTGTTTAATGTTTCTAAAAATATTTCCTTATTCAACGGATACTTTAGAAATTCATGGAACACATAAAATGTAATTTATTTGCAAGAAATTAATGTTGAATCTTCTACAATGCATATATCATACCCAACCTTCTTTTTTCATCATAGTGCAATTATTCTCTATTGGTGCTAACATACCGATGGAAAAATAAATCAGAAGGCCCGAACACTTGTCCATTTTTTGTGCTAATATAGTTCCAATCATAGTCCTTGAAGTATCTTCATGGAAATAAAAATATTTTTTATTAATATAATTTTATTCAAGACACAAGGATACTATTTCCAAGTATCTCAAAATATTCCCAACGTTCAATTTTATACTTGAATGTCATATCTTTATTCAAAAGCATCCCCATCAAATTAACTATACATGCATGATCTTTAAAAAAAAAATTATAATACACAACATTTCCTCAAAAATTGACTTTACCTTGTATGGATTCATTATAATATATAAGTCCTCTCTTGCTTTCACCTTATTTGACTCCACCACAGTTTTGTCCCTCAAAATGATGTGTCTTGACAACTTTCCAAATGACTACAAAAAATAAGACTTGTATGGATTCAATGACACTCTTATCCCTCTACATCTATTCAACATCATTCTCAAAACTATCAAATAATGGTTCAAACAACTGAATAATTGCATTCTCAAATATAGAAAATGATGGTTCAAACAATTGAATAATGACCACATAATGCCCTATTGTTTAAATACACCTCCAAGAATTGAAGGATGAAATCCTTAAAAAATGTTTATTATTGTCCTATAAAAGCATGTTGGTGCCTATATTAGTCCAAATGATGTCCTTCTAGATTAACAAATTTTTTATTTTGTTACAAATGTCATGAGCAGTTGGTCTTTCTCTTTGATGAACCCATGTTTATACCTTGAGTAACTACCTGAGAATGAATAAATCTTGCAGTAGTATATATGAATTTAGTAACATTCTCTTTGAATGAAGCTAGAAATGGATCTTTAATCATAATCCGATTTATTATTTGGAATTCCAAAAAACTTTGAAGGCTTTTCTTCCTCATAACCACTACTAGGGACACCCATTCACCTTCCTTCCTTAGATAGATAACAATTGTATTCAACAATTTATTAACACATATTTGAACTTCAATGTATGCTTGGGATTCATCTTGCATGATATTTTCCTCATTTCTCTCATATCCAACTACAACTCAATTCTTAACACTCCATATTCTATCAAAATACCCTTTAAATTATGTTAACTATATGTGAACACATCTACAAACTCCAAAAAATTTAGGATTCCTTCAAAAACGATCTTATCATCCATGTTGGCTCAATTTTAGTCCAAGGTCTACATTGGTGTCCAATAAAAGGAGTTCCATTGTAATCTAGTAACTGGTGTTTTCAATCCCCATGAATAGGAAGGTGTCATCTAAAGTGCTATGTTGAGACTAAATGTTGTACAGGACTCATACAATACGATTATTGTGGAAAACACCCAATTTAGTATCCATACTCTTACTCTAACTTATTATGCAAGAATTAATCCATAATATTGCTACCATTATCAATGTAGTCAATGATCAAAGGACCAACACCACCAAAACAACCATCTCATTTAATAGCACAACATCGATTGAAGTAAATTGTGGTCATTCAACAACATAGATAAGGAATAGTAATAAAAGACACCTTCACCATATAAGAGAAAGACAACAAAAATTTTAAAATTTGGGTACCTCATTCCATTAATATTAACATGCGCCAATACATCATGAATTAGTAGGTTAGGACCACAACTATACTGAATGCATTACAAAGGATAGAACCAATAGTAACATTAAAACCCCTTACAATAGTTGTGACCCCATATTGATAGTAACACTCAACACATACTATATATAAATTTTATATATAGTAGATGTACTTGTGACCCCATAATGATAGTAACACTCAATAGTATATGAGTTGATAGAGTATATAAGGTAACTCATATACTATATATAAATTTTATATATCCAACTTACAAGTACATCTACAAGTTGTTTAAATATTTAAAAAATATATTTTCAAACAATTGAAATATAAATTACATTCTCTAACAAAATCGAAAACTCTATCGCCCTCAATTGACACTATAGTTTCATTTGATTCCATCTCCTCTGAGCTTGCAAGTGGCATTTTCCCTTTTATATTAAGTTCAATATGTCTCCAATATTTAACATATTCCACATTTTTGTTTTCACAAATCTCTATGGATTCTATGTCCTTTATGCAAACTGAATAAAAACAAGATTCATTTCTTCTATCAAATGAAAACACATTTTGATAGCATTTTTTTTAACTAAATAAAATTTTCGCGTCCCATGTATTGTACCGGCCTCATATGGGATTGATCTATTTACACCTTGGTTTCTAACATACCAAAAAAACCTACACAAGACAAGAACTTGTTAACTTGAAACCTATCAAGAACCATGATTGAAGATCATATAAATTTGAACACTTGAAAAAAAATATCATGTGTACATGTGTAACATATATATCTACAGACACATGCGCACATCTCTTGATGGATTATTTTCATGGATTAGCGCCAGTTTGAACCATTCAACAACTTGATCAACATATTCAAATTGATTGGCATGAGGGTTCATCTGATACCTTTGAATTGTCTTTCTTACACATGCCCCTACACCGTTGTGCTCTCCTTTTCCATGTCCAGTCTCAAAGAAATTCCAACAATGTGTAATGTTTGATTTCTTGTGAAGATGACACAACCAATAGAATGATAGTGAATATTTGAACTAACCTGCACATCCATCTGACCATATCCAATGTCAATTGAATCCGATCCCACATTCTTTCAATGAATCATTAAATTTATCAAAACAATGTTGTACATAATGTGTATTGTGTGCTCAATCATCACTTATATAAAAGTGATATTCTTTAATAACATGTCGATTGTCATTGGTTCTTTCTATGATAACGACAACAACAAGTGTCACGAATAGTGATGGGTCTAACGAATCATGGTTTTTGTTGCACAAATGTATTGATGGAAATTTTAACTTCTTTGTTCTCTTCTTTGAACTTATTGAACAATTATATTTGTGTCATTGACAATATATGTTTTGGATGTTATTCATATTGTTTTCATGCTATTCTTCATTGGAACACATCCCTTGTATGCGGTGAAACACAAAATTCTGTCAACCAAAAATTACGAAATGATTCTTTAACATTTTCTGCAGGTCTATCTTTGTAGGGTTTTCTAGAAATAACTGTCCAAAAATAAATTTCATCATTTGCATCTATTTGCAATCAAAATTTTCTATGTTCGTACAATATTTTTCTTGAGGTTCCTATCATTTTTTCCATGTGTTGTGTCAAACAATCTTTTATATTGCTAAATGAAACAACTGATGTTTGTATCACTCTACGTGCAACACATACATCTTTTTTTCGAGATTTTCCAAAATATGTTAATACACTAGTTATATTGTCAAAGACATTTTGTTTCACCTTTGTATCTTTTGTCAACTTTTGAATACTCAATAATGGTGTAGCTTCTTTTAACTTTCTTGACTTTATTAGATAGAGAAAAACTTGAGCTTGTATTGTTATTGATTCATCTTTGAAAAGAGTATTACACATATTCTTAACATGATATCTTATATAATGCTTAGATTCTTTGTTTCCAAATTTGTCAGTATCAACATTTTCTAATATTTCATCATCAATGTTGATAGATTCTCCTGCATATTTCAATTTAAATTTTATATTAAAAAATAAACCCCGAACATAAATTCACTAAACTATATACAAGTTTTCATCTTGTATTATCTAGATTTATGTACATACCTGTAGGTGATTCGAATTCTTCTTCAATTTTAGTTTCAACGACTTCATCGACGTTATGAGGAAAATATATTTTTGTTTTTTGAAAAACATCAAATCCAAATTACAGTCAATTATATTAAACAATAATTTGAATTTGAATTCTATACTTTTAATATAGACAATATGTACATGCATACCTAGTTGGACTTCTTTTTGTTGAAAATATTTATTTACATCATCATCGTTTCTTTCATCAATATTTTCATGTTCTCGTTTCTTTCTCCAATAATGTTCTTTCCTTTGTTCGTTATGGCGAGTTTCATCTCGAGTGCGATCAAATTTTCTCTTGCACCCACTTTTGTTTCCCATGAGTATAGTTATCTGTAAAAGTTTTTAAAAAATTCAACATTTTATAACACGAAATAAAATTTCAAACCTCAAATATTATAGCACAATTTTTATTTTTTTTTAAGAAATAAAGAAATGAATTTTATAATCATATTGTTAAATATTTGGAAAAAAGTGCTCAATAAACGAAATTGTTTTTAAAATAAATTTTGCATAAAAAATTAAATTTTAAAAAACTTTTGATCTTTGAAAATCATAGTTTCAGAAAAACTTCATTGTCACAAAATTATTCAAAAATAATATCAAGAATTTTATAATAAATGTTTAAAAAAACGTACTCTCAAAAAAAATCCTTTGATATAATAAGAAATTTTTATGAAAGCCTTCACCTTCAAAATAATGTTCAAGTAAGTCTTCACCTTGAAAAATTGTTCAACAAAGCCTTCAATAGATAAATTGTTACTCCAATAAAAACTTGAACTTCAAAAAGATAAAAAAAAATTCCATTCAAAACATCAACAACCTTGTTCAAAACAATGAAAAAAGATCCTCCAAGTAGAAAAAAAGATGACTCAAATTTTTTCTTAGGGGATCCACATATGAAAAGATATGAAATGAGTGAGTGAATTGTATAAAAATGGTTCGGTCGAAAGCGTATTTATATGATTTTGCGCCAACCGAAACCAAACGATGCATCCCTTCAATTTTTCCTCTCTGACTAAATTCTCTCACCCTCCTTTTGTTGGAAAAAACCATTTTTCGATCGAAAGGTGAGGAATCCGTTTATTTTTTACAGATTCTGTTAAAAAAATATGTTTTGGTCGAAAACCTATAAATGGGACTGTTTGTAGGAACCTGAGAATTCCCTCTAGCTTAATTGAACTTTGGAGGATGGGGACTCAAAATACTTTTAATTTAGTTTCGGAATTGATACCAGCATTTGAAAAATTGAATCTACTTTCAATGGATATATTTTGTTTTCATTTTCATGGTTTTTATCTAATTTTATTTAATTTTATAAAAATATCACTTCCTAATATTTCTAGGTGACATTATGATTCAGTGAAATGAAATATGCATATCTCTAAAAATACATAGTGGAAAATTATGGAAAATTTATATTCAAAATCCTTAAATTGTTCTCTTCAAAAGGGTATTTTTAGATTTTATTTTTAAGTAACAATTAAGATAGATATAAGGTGGGGGAAAACATGTGTTTGAAATATGAAATTTTTTTAGTTTCTTCAACTTCAAAAAATTCTAGAAATTATAATATTCATCTGTTAGATTCAAAACTATAGTCATGAAAAAATAGAGTCTTTGTAGATTCTTGCAGTATATTTCGTTTTTCAAAAACAAAAGTTTAATAATAGATACATCGTTGGGGGGGAACATAACTCATTATCATTCCCTTCATTTTTAGGGAACATATTGTCAAACAATTGTCAAATTGACATATCAAACCTAAATAAATAAAAAATTGAAAAATAGTTAGTAGAAAGATAACAAAATTTTACTATAAAGTGAAATTCTAAATAAATAAAAGAATACTTTTTTTTACTTGAAATTGAATAACTTGTGAAAAAATAAAAAATTTCCTCATAAAAAAAGCAAAATGGACACCCATATTCATGATTTTAGCCAATGTTCTTTTCTTAGCATTTCATTTGGGAATCTACCTTTTTTCCTTCGTATTTTTCTTGACAACCCCAAGTTTTCAATGCGTTGAAGGATAGCACTTCATTTACTGCATTCCACTTGTTCAAAAGAATGTTGGAGACCCCTAAAAAAATTTTCTCTCCTCAGATGTTTCTTATGCATGGGTTGGGTTACCAATTTTGACTCTCAAGTCGTCTAAAAAAATTAAGTCATGACCAATATTTCTCATCGTTTGAGAATATATTTGTCTTCTAACTGACAAGTCCCCTATGTTGTCATTCTTGCTTCCTTGTTGCCCACTTCAATCTTCCTCTTTCCATTTTACTTTTCTTTGCCTAAACATATTTACTAACTTGGCAATAACCCTCCTGAGTTATATTCTTAAAGGTTGGATTTAGTCACTATTTTTACCCCCATTTCAAAAAACGCTACTATCGATCACACCATTTTTTCCAAGTTAAAATTACCACCTTTTGTAATCATGGCCTTAAAAACCTCATAATTTTTGTTAGTGAAACCATTAAAATCAACCCCTGAATCAAAAAGTGGTGATAAGAACAACACATTTCTTTTCAAGGTAAAACTTACAATTTATTTGAAACGATAGCCTTAACAACCTATATCGCTATAACCAACACGTTAAAATCAACCTCAAAATTGGAAAGTGGTGCTCTGAGTAGTACCCACCCTCTTTTTTAGGTTAAAATTGCAACTTATTTGAAATCCATGGCTTTGATAGTCAATATCCTTGCAATGAAAATTTTAAAATCAACCCCGAAATCAAAAAGAGGTGCTATAAGTAGTAGCCCCCTTTATTTTCAAGCTTGAAATGTAGTGTTTTTTAAATTATGGCCTAAAATCTCAATGTTGTGGCAAACAAACTGAAAAAAAGGGGAAATAATAAAAATTGGGAGAGGAAAAAAGATAAAAATAGAGAAAAAAAACTCCAAAACAAGGGGAAAAAAATATTTGTTTTGAATTTTTATTTTTTTTATAAATACCTTTTAAATTGGAAAAAAAAACATAATTTATTGAAAAACTCATTTACCATCATTTTAATAAAAAAAAACAAAAACATAACCACCAAAACAAAATAAAAAAAAAAAAAACATATTTAAAACAATTTGAAACAAAATTTTAAAAAAATTGAAAAATAAATTATATGATCATTAACATCCATTAACACCATATTTGGTTTAGAAACTTAAGACATTACTTATATTTATTTATAATGTTAAAAAAATTGAAAAATAAATTATATGATCATTAACATCCATTAACACCATATTTGGTTTAGAAACTTAAGACATTACTTATATTTATTTATAATGTTATTTCTACATTCAAAATACATTTAGAGAAAATTTCTTTTGGTTGGACCAATCACCCCCCTCTACCCAACCAAATACAATATGGTAGTTTTTTTCTTTTTTCTTTTTTTTAATTCTTTTATAAAAAAAAAAAAATCAATCTATTTTAAATATGTTTTTTCTTCAACTATTTTAAAAAAAATTCAAAATTTTTAATNAGTTTTTTTCTTTTTTCTTTTTTTTAATTCTTTTATAAAAAAAAAAAATCAATCTATTTTAAATATGTTTTTTCTTCAACTATTTTAAAAAAAATTCAAAATTTTTAATTTATTATAAAAATAACAAAATACATGCCAAACAAATTTTCTAAAAAAAACTATATATTTTAAGGAAATTAGTTTAAAAAGTACCTTCAATGAAATTTATAATTGTTATAGTAACAATAGAAAAAACTATATGTTTTAAGGAAATTAGTTTAAAAAGTACCTTCAATGAAAATTTCTAATTGTTATATTAACAATAATAACAATAATTGGTTTAAGAAATAATAATACATTTTAATTTAATATATAAGATGCTTTAAAAATAAAATTAAGAAATGGATAAACTAATTCTTAAAATGCATAAATTAAAAATAACAAAATACATGCCAAACAAATATTCCTGGAAAAAACTATATGTTTTAGGGAAATTAGTTTAAAAAGTGCCGAAAATTTCTACTTGTTACAATAACAATAATTGGTTTAAGAAATAATGATAAATTTTAATTTAATATATAGGATGCTTTAAAAATAAAATTAAGAAATGGATAAACTAATTTTTAAAATTATATTAATAACAATAATTTAATAATACATTTTGACTTAATATATGGATGCTTTAAAAATAAAATGAAGATAGGCTGATTTAATTTTTTTCAAAATACACAAGAAGTTTGAATACAAAATTTTATAATTAAATTGTTATAAATCAAATAAAATTATAACATCAACAATTTTTTTATCAAAATTATATATATATATTCCTATCAAAATAAAAATAAAAATAAAAAATAAAAAATAAAATAAAATTACTTAAATCCTTAAATTTATTTTTTATTAAACTTATTCTCTAAAAATTAAAATTTATATTTCCAAGCCCAAAATTATACACCAAATTTTTCTTAGGATGCATGTGAGAAGCCCGTGAGGGTGCCCAGAATCGATCGACATAAGATTTACCTGTTTGCCTAATCATAACTTTTAAAAAATAAAACACTTTTTATAAAGATATTATTTCAACTTACTTTCATATCTTCAAAAAGTTTGAAGAAAATTTAAAATATTCGTAATTTCTGACATCATTATAATGACTTTTAAAGTCAAAAACGATATCATTTCAATAAGAATTTTATATCTTTACAAATTTTTTTAAGAAAAAATGAAGATTTCTAAGGGCTTAGATAAACGATGATAATGATGTCGTTAATGAATAATGATAATGATGTTTCTGATGATGTGTTTATAATGTAACTGATGTTTTCCCTTTAACAGCGAATGGCTAAATAAGATA
>JZKD02S2259825.1:50668-65229 GCA_000966675.3 Picea glauca
AACAGATAGATAATTTTGATCTTCTAGATTAGGGTTGATTACATATTTATAATACCTTAATTTTATTTTTTCCTCTAACTCTTTATCACACCACATTTTTTCCTTAAATTTTGATATAACGTTTTTTTTAATAGTATCTTGATTCCCCAATAGTTTAGCCAAGACCAGGTGTCTTTATGCCATCCTCGCTTGAGTTGATGGTGGTTAGGACTTGATTTTGAAGCAATTTTGGGTAGTCTCTTGTCTTCCATGTTGTTTAACTTGTTCTTATACATTAGGTATCTAGTCATAGCCATGCTCTCAATGGGGGAGAGACTTGTTTCTAAGAGGAGGATAGGATAGGGTGTATTTCCTTTAATTTTGAGATTATAGGTTATAAAATTCTTTTGTATTTTCTCTATCTTTCTCCAGGATTCACGAGAGATACTACAGCCCCGGACTTCGCATCCATAAAGAATAACATGTGTAAAAAGAGTCTCAAGGAGGAGTTTCTTCTTATCCCAACTCCAAAGATCAACTAATTTACAATTGTTTCTAAGCCCATAATAAGCTTTCCATCCCCCAATAATCATTTTCTCAATGCTATAATTCTAATTGAGCTTGTGGTGAATATCAATTCCAAGATATTTGTATGAAGTCACTTTCTCCAAGTTGTTGTTGTCATATACAAAGGTATCATAAGGGATCTTATTGGATTTAATAATCATGACCTTAGTCTTATCAGTATTAACAATCATACCCATATTGGAGAAAAAATCCTTGAGGATTCTTGGTTGGTTTTCAAGATCATGGGGACTCCTTGCTATAAGAATGATATCATCGACATAAAGAATAATATTGATGACTATACCAGTGAGAGTAGGGCTGACACAACTTGTTTTTTCCAAGCATTCTTCTAACTTATCAATGTATATGCCAAAAAGGGTAGGGGACAAGGGACAACCTTCTTTGACTCTGATATTGCAGTTAATCTTTTTTGACCAACCCTCAGTGTTTTTAAACTTAGCAATAACGTTCTCATACATCCTTATTGTAGCATCTCTCAACTCGAGAGACATTTTTATCTCTTCCAATCTATTCTGAAGGTTTTTCCTAGGAACCATGTCAAAAGCTTTTCTAAAGTCAACAAAACAACAAAAAAGATTGGTTTTAGTATTGCGAAACTCCTCTGCAATGATCTTAAAGGTAACAAGATGGCCCACAGTTGAATGATATCTCTTAAACCTGACCTGGCCTTTAGCTCTTTTACCATGACTTTCTAGCCAAATTCTAATCTTCTTTTCCAAAATAATTCCATAAATCTTGTCTAAAATCAGGCTAATCATAATGGCCCTATAATTAGAGGGAATGTTTCTATCCCCATTTTTAAAAATAGGAACAATGAGGTTTTGCATCCAGGGTTTAGGGAAGCCATGCTTGATTGCTAAATTGAAAAGCTTGTGTATGTGAGGGATAAGGATTGGCCCTCTTATTTTAAAATTTTCAGCTTGGTAGCCTCGAATGTCCTTAGCTTTCCCATTTGTGAGTCACTTAACCCCGAACTCTATGTCATCTAAAAAAAAAACTTCTTCCTTTGTAGGGACAATAGGAATGGTATCCATGGCATTAGGGAACTCGTAAATACTTTTAAGGTAGGAATTCTAGTCCATTAAGGGAATCCTATTATTTTCTTTAGTATTTTGTTTTAGAACTTGGCTCCAGAACTTCTTAGGATCCAACTTGTATAGTTGTGAAACTTGTTCTTCCCTTTTATTGACATAGTATTTTTTTTTCCTTTTAATTAGGGCTTTGTACATATTGATCTTATCGAGTTTTAAGGGCTCATAAGAAGCATCCCTAATGTCTTTCCTTGCAATTTTACATTATTTATCATACTAAGAGTTGGTTGTTCTATTATTCTTTTTATAGGACATCTCGAAAGAGAATTTATTAATAAAAGTGGAAAGAGTAGTTGTAAAATTATGATAAAATTCTTCAATATTATTCTTATAAATTAGGAGATTTAATTTACTATTATTTTATATTTAAATTATTGAAAAAATAATATTTATTTTATTTTATTGATAAATTCCAATAACCAAACACAAATTTAGTATCCTTGATTTTCACAGTCAAATTTATATATAACCCCAAAAAATTCAATATCTTTGATTTTCACATCAAATGATTTATTCTATTCTATATATTTCATCTTTAAATTATTGGAAAATAATAGAATATTATTAAAAATTTTAAACTTTTTATGGTTTAAATTATTGAAAAAATAATAAAATATTATTATATTTTAAAATTAATTTTTTATGGTTTCCAATAACCCTAATAAATGAAGTATAAAGGAGATTAAAAATATATATTTATTTTGTGTTTATAATTTATATTATATTTTTTTATTATTATACATATTTGTATTATAATAATAATAATTTGGAGAAATTAATTTTATATATATATATTTGAATTTATATTCACAAAAAACTCAACTGGAATTATAGCATTGAGAAAATGATTAGTTAGGGATGGAAAGCTTATTATGGGTTTGAAAACAATTGTAAATCAATCGATCTTTGGATTTGGGATAAGAAGAAACTTCTGACGTATGTAGTATCTCTCGTGAACCTTGGAGAAAGATAAATCAAATACAAAATAATTTTATAACATATAATCTTAAAATTAAAGGAAATACTTCTTATCACATCCTCCTCTTAGAGGCAAGCGTTTCCCCCATTGAGAGCACCACTATGACTAGATACCTAATGTATAAGAAGAAGTTAAACAGCATGAAAGACAAGAGGCTTCCTAAAATTGCTTCAAAATCTAGTTATAACCACCATCGACTCAAGCGAGGATGGCATAAAGATGACTAATCTTGGGTAAACTATTGGGGAATCATGGAAGACATCATTTTGCAAAATAGGGATACTATTAAAAATATCATCAAATCAAAATTTAAGGAGAAAATGTGGTGTGATAAAGTAATAAGGTATTATAAGGATATAGTCAACCATAATCTTGAAGATCAAAATTATCTCTTTGTTTTGACAAGTGTAAAGAAAAAAATAAGCATTGCCAAGATAAGAACATGTTCTCAAGAGCTCCATAGTGAAACTAGGCATTGGTCAATTCCTAAAATGCCCTTAGATGAAAGCTGAAAGAGTGTGTTTCCTTTGTGTCAAAATTGAAGATAAAAAACACTTTATTTTAGATTGTCCAGCCTATACCTAGATTAGATCTCATTTTCAAAATATTTGTCACACTACCAACCTTCCTAACCTTTTAACTCAACAAAATTATGGTGATCTTAGAAAGCTTTTCTTAATGCTTTTCAAGCACATAAACACAATTATAAAGAATTACAAGTAATATTTTACCCTCTTAAAGTTGAATAGACGAAAATCGTTGCCATCATCATTATAATAATAACAATAAATTAATTTTAAAATCAAATATATTAAATTAGTGTATGAAAACTTTTATTTATGGACAAGGAACCCTTCGTCACAACAAATTGATTGATAAAGTGTACACATCCTACTCTGGATTAACATATGAGCTACTATTAAACAAATAAATTCATTATATGTCATATATTATATGTCCATTTTTAATAGATGAATTTTGATCAGAAAGTTCTTTTGGATTCATCCTTCAAAAACTTATGCGATGAATCCAAAAGAACTTTCTGATCAAAACAATGGTCGTAAAAGTCTTAGAACAAAAATAGAAGAATTTTGTGTATCATGTACATTTTGGTTGTTATACTATTGGCCATAGTTTGTCCGTTTTGAGTGGGATGAATTGTCTGGATCATCCGGACATTTTGGAAATGGCCGTAGAAATCGAAATTGTCTGGAGCATCCGGACTTAATGTTTTTATAGATTTCTGTTTGCAGTAGATCAAATTTATGGAAAACATCTCCGTGCTTATTTTTTCACGATTGAGCGTGATCTTCAAAGTCACAGTACTCGGCGTTAATGGCGCTAAGATGAACTGATCAGATGCCAGCAATGCACTACATGGGTGGTACAGGATACCTGGACCTGTCTATACAATAATCATAAATCATGTAATTCATCCTCGTGCATCAGCCATCTGTACAACCTCGCTTGACTTGGGCTGAGGTTACCCTAACTTAACCCAGCCCACCAATTGTTGCTATTAGACGCGCAAAACTAGTGTTTCCCCGGAACTGGCAGAAATCGATCTCAAAATCCCTGTAAGTGGCCATGAATGGCGCCTTGCTCCAATCCCTGTAAGTGGCCATGAATGGCGCCAATCCCTGTAAGTGGCCGTGAATCGATCAGTTATATTGTGTGAATGGGATTACGACTTTAATTGGTGAGAGGATAATGAAAGTTCAGGATCAAATTCCCGTGGGTTTTTGTCTTGGTGCAAAGAGTTTACATTAAGGTATATTTTGTCATATATTCTTACGCACTTGTCATATATATTCTTACTCAAAGATTGAAAAAAAATCTTATCTATTAATTTGATATTTAGTTAAGATATAATTTTAAATTAATTTTTGTTTGTTTGTTAATGTGTTTGTTCTTTGTTAGGTCATATCAATCTTTAACATGGTTAGATTTTTTTAGGTCTCTCCTCTTTACTACAATTACTACAACGAGTTTCAAATCTTGACGGGCATCTAAGTTGTCATCTAAGCCCTTAAAATCATTGAGTGTATAACTTTGGGAACCTTACAAAACTAAACCCTCTAAATCCAATATCACTAGCTAGTTTTGAACTAATTGAATTTACATTATTTAAAATATATTGTAAAATTTTATCATAGTAATAAATAATATTGTATAACTACCCTTAAAAAATAAAAAAGAATAGAATGTTATATGTTTTTTAACTTACATATAAAAAAACTTTACGACTTGAATATAACATGTGTTTTCTTTTAGAAAGTTATAGGTTTAAATCCACATGGGTAGGACATATATACATTTCCATAGATTTTAGTAATCAAACTATTGTGCGAAAAAGGTATCTTGTCCCACAAACAAATACACCAATTTGGTGTCTAACTTTCCTATGACCTTAAAAATTAGAATATCATTATTATTGTTATTATTTTCAAAATCCTTCTTTTAAATTGTGTGTGTTATGTGTGTTACCCCCTCGGTCTAGGGGTCACTGAGGAGATTATGTCTTGAGACCCATAGGTAGCAGACACGGAGTGCCGAGAGTCAGATTGAGCAACAGATCGCACATGGTCCCTCCTATTCATGTTGATCACCACTCATCACCAACAACAGAGCAACATCCCACTTCATCGGCTTGGTCCAAGAGGAAAATAGGTCTTGCTTCATGAGGTAACAAGTCTAGTGTCATGGTAGGTGTCACTTTAATATTTGAAGTATTTGAACATGTTGCAAAGAATCATTTCTTGATTATGAAACTTTTGCTTGGAAATTATACTTTTTGCCTAATTTCACCTTGGTGGCTGTCATTGTGTCCTACCAAGTTGGTCACCCTTAGGGAAAGGGTTACTACTAGATATTTCATTGAAGGGTCATCGTACCATCCCCATCCATACTTATGACCTTCTTTTGTGTTTTTGAGCTCATTGACCCAAGAAGGGATTGTACCTCATTTCATGGGAAGAAGGGGCTAAAGGCCCATAGGTGTTGTAGCTGGAAAAATACAAAATTCAATGGTATCCTTCTAGATTTTCCCCTTAGGTCCTGGGACCAATAAAATGTTTTTCCAAAAAATGAAGGACCTGCAAAAGAAATCACATAATTAATAAATACCGTGCTTGTTGAGGAAATGCATTTTACGGTGTCCCTTACTTCCCATTGCATATGGAACTCTGTATGTTTCTATATTCAAGTGGTATTGCGGTACTCTTTACTTTCCATTGAACATAGTACTCAATGTTTTGGACCTTAACTAATTAATGGAAATAAAAGGGCTTGGAAAAATGTTGCATTGCGGACGAAGGGAAACACACCCTCTACAAAGGCACCCATAAATGAGACAATATAAACCCTTGTATATCAACTCATTCCTAGAAATCTTACCCCAAATCCACAGTACACTCACTACATGACTTAGATAGGTTCTCCTTGGAAAACACCCTTTACTTGGGGATTGGAGAACCTAATAGGGCACCTTAACACCCCTCAGATACCTAAATTTTGTAAATTTTATAAGTTCTTTGAGCATGTGTTTAATTTGATAAGGGGGTTTTGATGCAGATGTTTGGGTGGTTTTGTTATTAAATGTGGCTTACTTATCATGATCCTTATGACTTGTGTACCCTTGGAGGGGGTACTTTTTTTTCTTTACGGGACTTTGCCCATGGGATAGATATTAGACCCCACATATGGGGCACCATTGATGATGAGCGTTGTGCATGGAAGATCAAGGATATTTCCCTTGGAGGTATCTTGGCATGGCTACAAGATCTGACTCCACCCTTATCCACTTGAGCATTGGCCTTTGGAGGCCTAGACGTCACCCTCCTAGCCCATGACGACACCTAGGGGCTAGGGGTTGATGGATCACTTGATAGATTGATTGAGGAGGCATGTAGCATGGACCTTAGCACAAGAGAAAGAGACATGTGGCCTTTGGAGGCCCAACACTCCACCTTTTCATCCTTGACGTCACTCTTACGAGCCTAGCATCATCCTACTAGGGCATGACATGACCCTCTTACTGTTTTATCTCATGTAAATTTATTTTTTTATAAATTGAAAAGACAATTTGAAGGGGTCAATCCTCTTGTGTAAAGACATGATTTTTCATTAGAGTCATTTGGATGGCTAAGGTTTACATATGGATATGGCTACCCAAGACTCTTTTTGTCATCACATTCCTCTCACACAAGTGAGAGACAAGTCTTAAACGTTCACCCTATTGGGGTTATTTGATCTTTTTACTCATGTGCTATCTCTTGGAAGACATGTGTGGATCATTCTTTGCTGATTTTTTGGATGAATTTGTTGCAGTTAGGGTTTGCTTTTGTCATATCCTAGTGAAGTAAGCAAATTTCTGCAACTTTATTTCATCCTATTGAATGTTTATGGTACATTTTACTTGTTCATATTGAATATCTCACTTGGTAAAACCCTAAGAGATGAGAATATGTGCTTCATCCTCTCACAAGATTAATTTCATCCATAAATTTGTGAAGGAAATCCTACCTAGATTTAAGCTCCTAAATCCCTGAAGTGATATCACTTTAGTACTTTGATTATAGACTCTTGATTGTGACATATTTGAAGAACTTAATAAGGGTGAAAAGGTTGCTAGATCCCAAAAGTGCTTGCACTCTAGTAATCCTTCTCTTTAAGGCTTGAAACCTAAGGCCCTAATGTCCTAGCACCTTAGATTTCAATACCTACCTCTTAGATATTTCTACTATAATCTCCAAACATATTTTATTATTGTTGTAAAAGACTCCATATCCCTAATGAACTAATCATTTAAGCTCTCTTGTGGTGAAAGTGATCAAAACTCTTTATTTTCAATCTCTCAAGCTATCTACTAACACAACTAATACTAATTATAGATAATTCACTTGCAAACTTGTTGATGTTGCAAAACGTTTTCTACAACCATATGATACTCTCTTATTTGTTGCATACATTGATCTAAAGGTGGCCTAAACTTATCAAAAATTGCATACAACAATTGGGTATTAATCTAGTGGATTTATGTTGTATTTTCATTATCAATTGTTGCAATTCTGAATCATATTTGATGTTTTTGTTATATTTTATTTATTTCTATTGTACTACTTTAATTTGCTACAATTTCATAAAATCCATAGTTACCTTTGTTGTCTAGTGTCTTAAAGAGGTATTACTTGCATACTTGTACTTGGAAATAATCATATATATGTTATAAGTGTTCTTGTTTCGGGCATGTACTCAAATCATCTTATTACCTCTTATTTCTCCTTGACCTAGACATTGACTTAGGTGATCAAGAGAGGAGGTTGTAGGCTTGGGTAACAAACTTGTTACTTTGATCCCTTAAGGTCACCAGGGAAGCCTCCCCTGTGGTGGACCTCCTACATCACTAAAACGAGGGGATTTCTTACTGAGCTGACAGTGGTAATATTTCCTATAGTTACAGAAGATTTAGTGATATTGTGTTGGGATTTGCACAACTATAAATCATGCGATAACATTTTGGGACCATTTTTTGGGAGGATTAGGTCATTATCACATATCTTTTAGTAATATTATCCTAAATTCCTTATCTCATAATATTACCTCATGACTTGACTCAGGGTAGTTCCTTCACCTTCTTTTAATGATCCTAGAGGGATCATTTGGTGACTCCGATAATATATTTTGAGGTGTCATCCTACTCTTAACTCTGTGATATTGAGCGCTCCCAAGTGATGGAATCATGGAATTATCAGATATTCATAATTTCTAACCATACATTGATATTGATATCCTTCTTGGGTTCCCTAACAATGTTCTCCCATAATGGTTTGAGGGTTATTTGAAATATGACAATGATTCATCCCTAGCCATCACATATGTTGCAAAGTTAATAAAGCACACAAGAAGGCTAAAGGTGAAACATGAAGATGTTCAAATGTTGATTTTTTTTGTTAACATACTATTTGAGATACAAGTATTCCTTGCAAGGAATCTGAAACCAAAAATTATATCTTCCTTCACAAATCTCGATACAAAATTTCTTGAATATTGGAGTCTAAGTCAAACACTTGAAGATGCCCCACAATATATTAGAACAACCCTTTGAAAAGAGAAATCCTTTGAAGAAAATAGAGAAAACTGTGAAGAACAAGGAAAATACTTCTCCCAAATATTTAAAGAAAGCATCCAAAAGGATAAGGGAGTATGCAAGAAACTATTTCATCTATGTAGGGATGATTGTGTCTGAATTGGACTCTGTTCAATGAGACAAGATGACCATGACCACAAGTTGAAAAATATGAACAAAGTCTCAAAGCTAGATGAGAGGAAGACCTTACTAAGGCACATTTCCAAGTAAAAACACTACCTACCAGCATATGAGAGAAGTATGACCAACCTTGGGTTTTATCCAATATATTGGAGTTGAATGTAGATGGAGAAGAATGAGATTTTTCAAAGGATGTAGATATTGATGAATATCCCCCTCCAAACAATCAAGCAAGTGATGCAGAGTTTAATAATCAAAAACCTCCATGTCTTGATTATGCCTTGGATGAAGAAGGTTACACATCTCCAAGGAAAGAACCCAAGGAAGAAGGTTATGAAAGATATTAACCCCTCAACGAGGAGCAGGAATTACCTCACGATTATGTTGAGGACAACAAAGAGGCTCCTCATGAAGATGAAGTGTTGGTGTCTTATCCTCCTTTTGATGAAGTCATCCAAGCCTCCATGCCTCTTGCACATGAAGAAGAGAACATGATAAGTTACACTATTTTCTAGGACTTCGATTATGCCCTACTCTATGATTTGGGAAGTGTGGAAGTGTTGGAGGAACCCTTGGATGCACTAGACCCTTCATGTTATAATGAAGGTGATGATGTGATTAATAATTTTGATGATTTTATACATGTTGGGAGATGTAAATGAGATGTGATTAGTCATGATGGAGATTCCATTTATGATATGAAAGGTCATTTTCAATTGTTTCCTTTACAACAACCATATGTGATTACTACTAATTTTGATGTCTGGTGGCAAGGAGATGACATGATTGAATATTTGTTTCAACCACCTAGGGATGATTTTTTGCATCATTCTCATGATGATCTCCGATCATACACTGGTGGATTTTATACATATTCTTTTGAGCACTTGGACTTACTCAACGAATAAGATCTCCAACCACCATTGTGCTCCAATTTTGATGAGGGTAACGACATGATTTTCTGAGAGCATGATATTTTTTATGATATTTTCAAGACTTCCTCTTTCCAACTATCTTGTCATGTTATCAAGGAAGTAGGTGGGAAACACATTCCTTGTCCCAGGATGTCTCTGTGGAAAAAAAATTTCTTGGAATTTAAGGATAGATTGAATGCTTTAAGAAAAAGTTTGACATCTCAATATTTCAATGTTCCCTGAATAGTTGTCAGTCATCCTCCAAATTATTGTTCATCCCTTCTCAAGCCTCAGGGAGTAATAAGATCCAATGTAGTCAACCTTCAGATTCTTTGATCCAGCCGTATGAGTATTTATCTTGTCACACCCCCTTTCGGGGGTGGATCGAGCATTCTTGTGGGAACATGAATTGGCATAATTTGGTCCCTTCGTCCCTCCTCCATGAGTTAGACTTTATGATTAGTTATGATATAATGCATGTTCTAGCTCACGACCATTTTTTTCTTGACTTGTATTTATTTTGGTTCATGATGAAGCACATGGGTAGATGTTTTGATACAATGTTAGGATGGTTTTACTGGTTATATGATTACACCTATCATTTCACTAACATATATTAGAGTAGGTAGGCTAGTGTAGGCATTTACATCATACATTGCATTGTATATATGTTGCATCTTGCATATCACGCTAGTATAGTTGCATCTTAGTTGGATTTACATGCATGCATATGATTTACATATTATTTTCTTGTATCATTGCATATTGTTATGTTACATTATTATGTTTGGCATACTCATATTGATATGTTAGAATAAAATGTCAAAACATTTCCTTTTCAAGTTTTTCTCTACATTTTTATAGTTAGCATATTTTTCATATGAATAAGGGGTGAGTGTGCCACCCTTTGATATCCCAACGTATATTGTTTCAATGTGTGTAGGAACATGTCATGCTATAAAATGTTGAGTTGCTCTGCACTCTAATATGAGCACATGTCCCCATCTAGGATCCAGATGTTACCCATTAATTCTAGGGGTAACTAAGGATATTATGTCTCTAGGACCATAGGTAGAAAACATGGAGTGTAGAGAGTCATTTTGAGTAGCAGATTCTGTAGAGTCCCTCCTATTCATGTTGATCACCACTCATCACCAACAACAAATAAACATCCACTATATCATCTTGGTACCATAGGAGAGAAGGTCTTTCTTCATGAGGTAACAAGTCGGGTGTCATGGTAAGTGTCACTTTAATATTTGAAGAATTTGAACACGTTCCAAATAATCCTTTCTTGATTATGAAACATTTGATTGGAAAATATACGTTTTTCCTAATTTCACCTTGGTAGTTTTCAATGTGTCCTAGAAATTTGGTCACCCTTGGGAAAAGGGTTGCTATTAGGTAGTTCCTTGAAGGGTCATCGTACCATCCCCATCCATAATTACTACCTTCCATCCTTCTTCCCCTTTGTTTCCTCATCTTTTGGGTTTTCAAGCTCATTGACCTAAGAAGGGATTATACCTCATTTCATGGGAAGAAGGGGATAAAGGCCCAGAGGTGTTGTAGATGGAAAAATATAAAAGCCAATATCATCCTTCTATATGTTCACCCTAAGGTATTGAGAACAATAAAATGCTTCTCTAAAAAATGAAGGACCTACAAAAGAAATCACATAATTAATAAATGTCCTACTTGTTGAGGAAATGCATTTTGTGGTGTCCCTCACTTTCCATTGCATATGGCACTCTGTGTGTTTCTAGTTTCAAGTATAATTGCGATGCTCTTTACTTTCCATTGCACATAGTACTCAATTTTTTGGACCTTAATCAATTAATGGAAATAAAAGGGCTTGGAAAAATGTTGCATTGTGGACAAAGGGAAACACACCCTCTACAAAGGAACCCATAAATGAGACAATATGAACCCTTGTATGTCAAGAACCCCATGCTTATAAGTCTTCCCCAAATCCACCTCATACTCACTACATGACTTAGATAGGTTTTCCTTGGGAAAAACCCTTGACTTGGGGATTGGCTAACCCAATATGTCATCTTGACACCCCTCCCATACCTAAATTTTACAAATTTTATAAGTTCTTTGAGCATGTGTTTAATTTGAAAAGGGGGGTTTGATGCACATTTTTGGGTGGTTCTGTTATTAAATATGGCTTACTTAGCATGATTCATATGACTTATGGACCCTTGTAGTGCATACTTGTTTTTCTTTGTAGGACTTTTCCCACGGGATGGATGCTAGACCCCACGTCTGGGACACCATTGATGATGAGCATTGTGAATGGAAGATGAAGGACAATGCCTTTGGAGGCATATTGACGTGGATATATGATGAGACTCCACCCTTATCCACATAAATGTTTGCCTTTGGAGTTCTATAAATCACTGACCTCCCAACCCTTGACGTCACCTAGGGGCTAGGGTTTGATGGATCACTTGATGGATTGATGGAGGAAGCATGTAGCATGGACCCTGAAAAAAGAGATAGGGACACATGTCCTATGGAGGCCCAACGTTTAAACTTTTTATCCTTGACATCACTTTTATGATACTACTGTCACCCTACTATGGCATGGTGTCACCCTCTTAGGGTTTTAGTTCATGTAAATTTAATTTTTTGTAAATTGAAAAGACAATTTGAAGGGTCTGGCCCTCTTGTGTAAAGACATGCCTTTTCATTAGATTATTTTGGATGGCTAAGGTTTCCATATAAATATGGCTAGCCAAGACTTGTTTTATCATTGCATTCCTCTCACACAAATGAGAGACAAGTCTGAAAGTTTCTCCCTACTAGGGTTATTGGTTATTTTTACTCATGCGATATCTCTTGGAGGACAAGTGTGGATCATTCTTTGCTATTTTTTTGGATTAATTTATTTTAATTAGGGTTTTCTTTTGTTATATCTTGGTCAATTAAGTAAATTTAGGCAATTTCATTTGATCTTATTGAATGTTTATGGTAAATTGTACTTGTTCTTATTGAATATTTTTCTTGGAAAAATCCTAAGAGAGGAGCATAAGTGTTTCCTCCTCTCATAAGGTTAATTTCATCCATAAATTTGTGAAGGAAATCCTACCTATATTTAAGCTCCTAAAGCCCTAAAGTGCTATCAGTTTAGGATTTGTATTCTAGACTCTTGATTGTGACATATTTGAACTTAAGAAGGGAGAAATATTTCTAAACCCCAAAAGTACTTCCACTCTAGCAATCCTTCTCTTTAAGGCTTGAAACCTAAGGCATTAATGTGATAGCACATTAGATTTCAAGACCTACCTCTTATATCTTGTTACTATCATCTCCAAACATATTGTATTGTTGTTTTAAAAGACTGCATAGCCCTAAGACATTAATCATTTAAGCTCTCTTGTGGTGAAAGTGATCAAAACTCTCTCTATTTTCAATCTCTCAAGCTATCTACTAACATAACTAACACTAACTAAAACTAATTCATTTGAAAACTTGTTGTTATTGCAAAACGTTTGCTACAACCATTTGATACTTTCTTATTTGTTGCATGCATTGATCTAAAGGTGGCCTAAACTGACCAGAAATTGCATACAACAATTGGGTATTAATCAATTGGATTTATGTTGTATTTTCATTGTCAATTGTTGCAATTTTGAACCATATTTGTAGTTTTTGTTATAGTTTATCTATTAATGTTGTACTACTATAATTTGCTACAATTTCATAACAGCCATAGTGATCTTTGTTGTCTAGTGTCTTAATGAGGTATTACTTGCATTCTTGTACTTGGAAATCATCATGTATAGGTTATAAGTGTTTGTGTTCCAGGCAAGTACTCAAATCATCTTATTACCTCTTATTGTTCCTTGACTTCAACATTGAATTAGGTGATCAAGAGAGCGGGCAGTAGGCTTTGCTAACAAACTTGCTACTTTGATCCCTTGAGGTCACCAAGGAAGTCTCCCATGTGGTGGACCTCCTCCATCACTAAAATGAGGGGATTTCTTAATAAGGTGGCAGTGGTAAGATTTAATATAATTATGCAAGATTTGATTATATTGTGTTGAGCTTTACACAGCTACAATCCTGCGATAACAATGTGAGTTTCTCATATTCTCTTTGATAATTTCTAATACTCTCTTTTTCTAAAATATTGACATAATTTTAATAAAATAATTTTCTAAATATTTAATTATATACCATAAAAGTATTTTTCTTCCTCAATACAATATAAGTGTTTTAAAACTATAAATTATACTATATTTTAATAAAAATATAGAAAACATTTCTATATTTTTAAACAATTTAGTTCTTAAAAAAAAATAAAACTAACCTAAGCCAGTACCACACAAAAATATATCAAAATTATCAAAACCAACTACAGAACTAACTACAAGGAACCTAAATGGTTCCCCATCATGGTCTACAAGGATTTCAAATTCCCCATGACGGTGTAGAAGGATTTCAACAGTTTTGTTTTAGCTTTTGATTGTTTTGTTCTAAAATTTGGTTAACCTAAATTTATGGATACTCTTCTTTTAACTTCTTATGTGTTTTCCTCCTACATATTTAATTTTTGTTAATATTAATTAAAAATTTATAATAACATGTGAACAATTTATTAAAAAAAATTGTATTAATTATGATGATGATGATGATGATGATGATGATGATGATGATTAACATCCACTAAGACCTAATTGGTCTATCGGACCTTAAGAGGGTAAGTGATTACTTGTGATTCTTTAGAATTTTGT
>JZKD02S2259825.1:66018-76217 GCA_000966675.3 Picea glauca
GATGACTATACCAGTGAGAGTAGGGCCGACACAACCTACTTTTTCCAAGCATTCTTCTAATTTATCAATGTATATGCCAAAAAGGGTAGGGGATAAGGGACAACCTTGTTTGACTTTGATATTGCAGTTAATCTCTTTTGACAAACCCTCATTGTTTTTAAACTTAGCAATAACATTCTCATACATACTTATTGAAAGAGCCCTCAACTTGAGAGGCACTTTTATCTCTTCCAACCTATTCCAAAGGTTTTTCATAGGAACCATGTCAAAAGCTTTTCTAAAGTCAACAAAACAACAAAAAAAATTGGTTTTAGTATTGCGGAACTCCTTTGCAATGATCCTAAAGGTAACAAGATGGTCCACAGTTGAATGATATCTCCTAAACCCAGCCTCACCTTTAGAAATTTTAAAATTTATTAATTTTTGAATTTTAATTGATAAATATTAATTTTAAAAAAATAAAATTTTCATTATAAATCTTCACATTAATTCACATTAATTGGAAAAAAAACAACATGATTTGAAATTACTTCTTTCAAAAATCCAAAATTCAAAAAATAATACCTCTCGTTGGACCTCTTCATTCTATTTCTCCAACTTAGATCATAATCTTTGTGCTTATTAATAGATTGAAAAAACATGGGTTGTCGAATTGACTTATTGTTCTTACAAATGTGACATATTTTGAGTGAGTTACACCGCTTGGGCAATAAGGTGTTAAATGCATTGAATATTAGAGTTAAAATAGGTATTTTATTGTTAAGTTTGAAATTCATTAATCAATAGAATTTCAAAAAGTTGAGTCAAGAATAATCAATGAATTGTACATATAACAATAGAGTTGGATATATAAAAGTCAAATATTTTAAGTTTATCATTTTTATTTAGCAATAGGGTTGGTGCAAGTTAATGCTTCCCTCTCATGATACATTAGTTGAAATGGAAATCTAGAAAAGAAAAACATGGTGTGCCTAGGAATAATTATTCAAGGCGCATGCACAACTTATTAGAATATGGTGTAAAAAGATGCAATGTAGGAAATCAAATCAACTTCTAAAAGAAATATTTTTTATTTATTGAAACTTTGTATAACTTAGAAAAAGACAAATTCTTCTAATAATGGTATGTTAGTTTTCTTCTATTCCATGTGGAAAAGTGACCAATAAAAAATTAAGCTAGATGAAAAAAGGTCTTTGCATTTTTTTTTCATAATATATATACAAATAAAAATGAATAAAAAATAGAAAATAAAATTGTTTCTTTAAAATTATACATATATGTTGAATTTGCATACATGTGTAGTTTCATTGAAGATGAATAAGTGGATCATATTTAAAAATCTCATCGAAAATAAATTTAATAATATGGAATTGGAAAAATCAGTTTGTTTTTGTTTATGCATACCAAACCACCAAGTTCATCAACATAAAGTTAGAACCAAAGTAGATATCTCATCTAATACATGCATGTTTGTTTGAATTCAAGGGAACACATGCATGTTAGTAACATGGGCACATTATTTTTACATAAAATAAAAACCATGTAAAATTCCCTCACCTTGATATGTTTCCAAAGGAAATATTTATCACTAAAACCTTCTTTTAGGGTAAAATGACCTATTTTCCTCTCCTGGTCATAGTCAAACCCCTTAGACCCATCCCCTTTGCACAAAAACACTTAATGACACCTGAAATGCCACTTTGAGTTGAAATATCCCACATATAGGTGTGTGTCATGGTTGGAGTCTATGTTCATAGTACTTGAGGCCTAAAAGGTTCATATTCCTTTTTAATTCTCTTGTTTCATTTTTTACTATGGTCCAATCCCCTAGACCCAACACTGGTATCCAAACCAGTTAGTGTTGGACATATCCCACTTAGAGGAAAAATATCCCATAGAAAGGTCTTATGTGGTGTCTCAATGCATCTTTCATGATGAATGAAAATCAGAAGCTTTATTAAATTCCCAAGGACCTTGTTATCATTCTGTGACCATTGAAAAGATCCAAAAACAAATCAGTTTTATGGAAAACATCATAATGTCCCCTAGTAAACCACTCATAGTCAAAATATCCCCAATATCTGGAATGCTAAATGGATTGTAGGTGCTTTTCTTAATGACTTAAGACAATCAACATCATTTAGGAGAAAATTCCTTTATTGTCCTAGTCTAACCTCCGTTAGACTTCGAGATCCATTCTTGGGTTCACAACTAACCTAGTAATTGTACCCATAACACCCTTGGAAGTTATTGATAACCAACATAGGTCAGATGTGGTGGTTTAGGAATCCTCCATGGATATTGAGCCTAAGAATAAACGTATTGTGATGGAGGCTATTATTTCCCTCCTCTTACTATCATCAAGGACTTGAGACCCATCCATGATCCCAAGATCTCATAATGGCACTCATGTTCAACTAGAATACCAAAGACTCCCTAGAGGGGGCTCATTTTTTGGTTTCTAGGTGTTGTTCATCATGGTGGTTGATCTCAAGATGGTTCAATTAGGCATTACGATCATTATTTCTCCCTTTACCATGATTATGCCTCTAGACACATTTCCAATGCACAAAACCTAAACATGGCACCCGTATCCAATTAGATGACAAAAACCATTATACCAAGTCGATGTGTGTTAGTTCAATTAATTTTTCAATGATTTTGATCTCAATAATATTCAAAAAGATCCTAAGGAATTTTTTTTCATTCTTTAATGATGTTCAAGGCCCCACAACCTATCCATGTTCCCATGTAGTGTTTCAATGATGTTGTCATGGTGCTTAATCCCAAGAATCTAACGTTAGGGCCTAAGGTCGTTGTTTCCCTCCCCTAACTATGGTTGAGGGCATGAACCTATGTTTTCCCTACCATAGCCAAATTCAAGGTCTTGAGACCCATCCATGAGGTGAAAAACATCTTAATGGTACGCATATAAAACTCCTAGGCCAAAGACACCTTAATAAGGGCTTATGTTGGATTTTTGTTTATGTTGTTCATGTTTTTTGAGATGAAGACGTTTCAATTAGGGATTAAAGATATTATCTACACCATTATCCTTTTTTTATGAATTAAGACCCATTTCCAATGCAAAAAACCTACTCACGGTGCATGTATCCCACTCAGAGGCTTGCAAAAAAACCCTACAAAGGACTCATGTGTTGGTTTGAAGACTCAATCAAGGATATTAAGCATGAAAACATTCAACAATATCTTGAGGCATTTAATTACCTTCCTCTACCATGATCCAGGCTCCATGACCCATCCTTGGTGTAGAAAACCTTCTAATGGAATCCATAGCCAACTTTGATGCAAAACTCTAGCTGGAAGGGGATTGTGTTGTGATTTACTCTTGTTGTTCATGGTAATTAATTATGAGAAGTTGTGTATAGATCATAAGGCCTAAGTTTTGTCCTCACATAACGATGTCACTTGAGATCAAGTTCTTTGTTTTATGGATTAAGCCCCTTAGTCCTGGCCATGTTTAGGCATTGAGACCCATTTCTAGTGCACAAAACCAACTCAATTCTCCTTGTATCCTACTTGGATGCTAAATAACCCCAACTATGGCATAGAGAAAAATTCTTAGTGTGGACTCGATACACATTCTTATTTAAGTCCTATGTTGTGGTTTAAGCATGGTAGGTTAGCCATGCCTAACAAGGGTCCAATGTGGTGGTTAAAGGATGCATTTAGTGCTATAGCTTAAGAAAATTTGTGGTTTATAGGTGTTCTTCATGGTGGTTAATCCCGATAAGATTCATTTAGGGAAAAAGGTTTTTCATGTCCTTGCATAAAACTAATTAGACCTTGAGACCCATTATTGGTCCACAACTATCATAATCATGGCATGCATACCCCCCTTAGAGGTGAATGATATCCTAAAAATGGCATATGTGGTGGTTTAAGGACTCATCCATGGTGCCTGAGCCTAAGAAGAAAGTTTTGTGACTCAAGGATATTTTTTCCATCCCTCAACTATGGTTAATGACCCACAACCCCTCTCTAATGTCCAAGGCCTCATATACTCATGGCACCTATATCCCACTCGAAGACCAAATACCCCCCATAAAGTTTCTATGTGATGGTTCAAGGACTTGTTCAAGTCTCTTGAGCTTGGAAAGACTCAATAAGATAATATGTAATTTATTTTCATTATTTTATGATGGTTAAGGACTTGTAACCCATCCATTTTCCAGTATGGTGGTCAGAGGATTATTTCATGGTGCTTAAGACTTAGAAGATAGGTTTAGGGCTTGAGCTTATTTTTTCCCTCCCTTAACCTTGTTCAATGGACTAAGACTATTATTTCCCTACCATGACCATGGGTAAGGCCCTAAAACCCAACTGTGGGGTGTAAGACAGATTAATGGCACCCATATCCAACTATTAGGCCAAAGACTCCCTAGTGAGGGCTTGCATCAGAGTTTCTAGGTGTTGTCCATGGAATTTGAGCTTGAGAAGGTTCAATTAGATCTTAAGGCCCTCCCACCCCCCTTGAACATTTTTAATAAAAAAGACATATTTATAATTAAAAATACCTATTCATGACCCTATACCCCACTCAAAGGCCTATAAAGAACCACTAAAAGAGACTCATGTGTTGGTTCAAGGAATTGTTTATGGATATTGAGGATGAGAAGATTCAATAACATCTCAAGTTGTTTTTTTTCCTTCCTTGGCCATCTTTAAGTCCCAATGACCCATATTCAATGCATAAATACTCCTAATGGCATATATATCTAACTCTAATTCTAAAAAGTTCTTAGAAATGTTTTTTTTTATGGTTTGTAGGTGTTGTTCATAGAAACTGAGCTTAAGAAGTGACATTATGGACCTAAACATCAATTTTTTCCCTCCCCTAACAATGGTCATTGAGCATAAGAAATTTCATTTAGGGCTTAATCCCCTTGTTTTCCCCTTGACCATGTTTAGGCCTTGTGACTCATTTCCAATGCACAAAACCTACTCATATCACATATATCCCACTTAGATGCTAAAGAACCATGACCATAGTTGTGAGAATGATTCTTGGTGTTGGCCTAAGAAGAATTTTATAGTAAATTATAATCCACTAATGTTGGACCCTAAATCAGGACTTGGGCCAATATACCAACTATTGTTGTGCCGATCCTTTTAATAAGTACCAAATACCATTCTTTGACCATATGTTCCATACAAAGGGCCCTCTATTTGTTTTTAAATCAATATTTTATCCTTTGTAAAAACAACACATATGCGTTGAAAAACATGCATGCATTATTAGCATGTGCTTGATTTTCTTAGAATAAAACAAAAAAGATATGAAGCAGAGTCCCATTGTCTTCAAAAAACAAGGTAAACTCTACACAAGCATGGGAATTTACTAGGAAAATATGCTATTTCAATATTATTTTTGTTTAGTGTATTTTGAAAGACAAATTTTGTTAAGTTATTGTTTTCATCAATCCTTGTGAATATGAGAAACATATGAAATCCAGAAAAAAAGTTTGATAGAAGGAGAATCCCCCTAAAAAAATCAATGAACTAAGAGAAAAGGCAAAGATGGGTATGGAAAAACATAGGAATCCATTACTCACTACCTCAATTCCTTACACAACAAATATCATGATGGCCTATTATTCATCATCATAGGTGAATTGTGATGCAAGAGCATCGCCAACTCATCAAGCAAGCCAGCACATCAAGCGGAGATCAGCTGGATAAACAAACCCAAAATTTTTAAAGATCTTTGGGATTGTAGCGCAAGTCTTTAATGAAGCCATTTATGAAGGCGCATTTGTATATTGTATTGGACCTTGAGCCTTAAGCTCCCATCCTTTGGTAGATAGGAGGCATTTAATAGATTTAATGCTGGTAGATAGGATGTTTAAGTCTAGATTTGATAGTTTAGAGTCTGAGAGGGAAAACGGATATAGACACCCTCATTGTATCATTGTAACATCATCAAGCATTCAGGAGCGAGAAGAGAAGAGCATGCAGAGAATTGTATGAAGAACACCCATGTACAGATGTTGAATTAATAGAAGAAAGTTTTGATTCAAACTCATGGTTGGTGTTGTTTCTCTGTGTATATTTCTTATGAGCTCATGGAATGTTTGTTTTATTGTTATGCATTTGCTTTGTATATGTTGTGCATGTGATTTCATGGTTTAACCTGAAGTCTGAAAGAGAATACGTTTCAATTGTTTCTCTATCTGAGCCAGAAGATTCCTGCAAAGTGTGCAGTTGAATTCATCCGCAAAGAGTGCATGATGAAGGTTCAGTAGTTTAACTTTTGTTCTCATTCACCTAGAAGTGGAAGGGGGTTGTTGAAGCTGTGCAAAGGAGTGTGCAGGCTGAAGAAGAAGTCTCAGTTGTGAATCTGAGCAAAAGGAAATCAAAGACTGTTGCTGCAGGAAGTGCGCAGAGTCTGAAAGATTCAACACTTGGGAAGTTGTTGAATGTCCAGCGCAAGAAGTGCGCGCAAGTTCCTCTGAAGAATCAGAGTGGATAAGCTTAGGAGGTATAGTACCTTTGTGGTATCGTCAAATGAGAGCACAGGGGTTTGTACCGAGGGAGGTTTGAGAAAGAGTTTCAAGCGTAGGCGTTGAAGGACAAGTGTTGAGTAGGAACACTTAGCCATTCTCGAGAAATCTTCAAGAAGGGTGAAGCGACGATCGAGATCTTGAGGAAAAGATCGGGGAAATCCCGTCAGCCGTTAGATCCGTCTGAAGTAGCGAAGAAGTCATGGCCATACCAGGGGTTCAAGCCCAGAGTACTGTGAGCCGTTGGATGATCTAAAAATGAAGAAGACTTGAAAAACTTGAAAAACTTGTTGCAAGTGAATGTTATGTGTTTAGAGAAAAAGGATCAGTTTGGAACACATAAATTAAAGGATTACTTATGAAAATTACACATAGACAATAGCATAATCAATGAACATAAACACATAAGCACAACAATTGATAAAGGAGTTCACCCCTCTTATGGGCTACATCTCCTGGTACAGCTTCCAATGCATCATTATTATTAATTTCTCAAACAAGTGATCAAAAACATGTCTTACAATGCTCGAACTGACAAACCGACTACTCCAATGGCTTCCTAGCATCCCAAAACCCTTGTCTGGGCTCTTTTGGCACCTCAATCTGTCGAAAAATGAAGAAGTTAGTCCTCCTGGAAGTCCCCCTCTTCAAGCTTGTTGTCTCTACATCTACAAAACACACCCCCTCTGAATGAACCTGGCTCACACGCATTTTAAAGCGTGAAAACCCAGCACCAGGCGCAACCTTGCCAATTGTGCAAACCGTAGAACGGTTAAGGGCACGCCAACCCCTAACCGCCTCGGCACCTGGGTGTATGAGAGCATGTGACCGCGCACCTTTGGCAAAGTTGTTAAACGGTTTTAAAACTGCCCGCGCTCTTTTCCGTAGAGCCAAGGGTCATGTGGCACATACAATATGACCAGGGATATGGGTTAAACCACCCACGCGCCAATGGTTATAACTGCATACATTTATATTACGGTCACATTCTTTGAAATAAAACCACGGCTATGTAATCTGAACCCCGCACATATTTAACGGTCGGTTATACCATATGGTATGGTCATATACGTTGATACAAAGGACCGCAGGCCGGGGCTAAGCCCCGGCCCGACCCCCCGTCCAATATACAATAGTGTAAACTTATATACATTTAAACATATACATTGAATAAGAACCAACTTGTGGCCCAATGGTCGGGCAGTCGTGCGAAGGCGTTAGGTGTTGGGGAGGTCCGGGGGTCAAACCCCGCAGACTCCACTATATATTTTACATAACCATATCAACCAAATAATGAGTGACACGTGGCACCCACCGATTGGGCCACATGTCCTCATATCATTTGCCCATAAACGGACACGTGTCAACTCCTGACTCACCATCTACCAACCAACCAGCATCATCCACGTCACCCCTGTATGGCGTACGGTCCTGCCACGTCAGACCGTACGGACTGTACGGACTGGTACAGTCAGCATCAATTTTTTTACCTGTTTGGCTTGGCGAACAGATCGCGATATCTTCTCCATATGGAGTCCATTTGACAAAGTAAATATACCATCGAAATCAGGAAGACGAGACGGATGCAATGGCACTGTTTTCGTCGCATTCCGAGCACTTTGAAATTTGAGAAAAATTTGATCCCCTGATCACACCTCCCCATTGGGAAGCTTTTGGACCACCAAAAGACTATCTCATTCTATGCGAAGATGAGGGTAAAGTTACCTCACCCTTCCAACCTCAATCCACTTGGCCTTGCTTGGATTCGTCCCTTTAAGACGAACTCGCAAATACTCCACATTTCCTCGTTTCGAAGTTCGCATTCTCCTGTCAAGGATGGTGTCTTCCTGCAGTTCTGTTAGATACTCTGGAGAAAAATCATCTATGGAAGGAATCNATATGACAATAGTTGAAGCAATATCCCTATAAGGAGTTTTTCGATGTTTTTTCTTAGAGATACTATGATTTAAAAGGCCTTCCTTGAGAGTTTGAGGATTGATCTAAAAAATGAAGAAGACTTGAAAAACTTGAAAATTTATTGCAAGTAAATGTTATGTGTTTAAAGAAAATGGATCAGTTTGCAACACATAAATTAAAGGATTACTTATGCAAATTACACATAGACAACAACATAATCATTGAACATAAGCAAATAAACACATCAATTTGATAAAGGAGTTCACCCCTCTTATGGGCTACATCTCCTGGTCCAGCTTCCAATGGTTTATTATTATTAATTTCTTAAAAGTGCTCAAAAACATGTCTTACGATGCTCAAATTGACAAACTTACTACTCCAATGGCTTCCCAGTGTCCCAAAACCCTTATCTGGGCTCTTTCGGCACCTCAATCAGTCGAAAAATGAAGAAGTTATGCCTCCTGGAAGTCCCTCCTTCAAGCTTGTTGTCTCTGCATCTACAAAACGCACCCTCCTTGAATGAACCTGGCTCACACGCATTTTAAAGTGTGAAAACCCAGCACCGGGTGCAACTGCGCCAATGGTACAAACCGTAGAACGGTTAAGGGTGTGCCAACCCCTAACCGCCTTGGCACCTGGGCGTATGAGAGCATGTGACCGCGTGCATTTGGCAAAGTGGTTAAACAGTTTTAAAACTGCCCTCGCTCCTTTCCGTAGATCCAAGGGTCATGTGGCGCATACAATATGACCAGGGCTATGGGTTAAACCACCCACGCGCCAACGGTTATAACCGCATACATTTATATTACGGTCACATTCTTTGAAATAAAACCACGGCTATGTAATTTGAACCCCACGCATATTTAACGGTCGGTTATACCATATGGTATGGTCATATACGTTGATACAAAGGACCGCGGGCCAGGGCTAAGCCCTGGCCCGACCCCCCATCCAATATACAATAGTGTAAACTTATATACATTGAAACATATACATTGAATAAGAACCAACTCGTGGCCCAATGGTCAGGCAGTCGTGCGAAGTCGTTAGGTGTTGGGGAGGTCCGGGTGTTGAACCCCACGGACTCCACTATATATTTTACATAACCATATCAACCAAATAATGAGTGACACGTGGCACCCACCGATTGGACCACGTGTCCTCATATCATTTTCCCATAAATGGACACGTGTCAGCTCCTGACTCGCCATATACCAACCAACCAGCATTTGCCACGTCACCCCTGTACGGTCGTACAGTCCTACCACGTCAGACCGTACGGACTGTATGGACTGGTACAGTCAGCATCGAATTTTTTGCCTGTTTGGCTTGATGAACAGATCACAATATATTCTCCATACAGAGTCCATTTGACAAAGTAAATATACCTTTGGAATCAGGAAGACGAGACAGACGCAATGGCACTGTTTTCGTCGCATTTCGAGCACTTTGAAATTTGAGCAAAATTTGATCCCCTGATCACACCTCCCCATTAGGAAGCTTTTGGACCTCCAAAAGACTATCTCAGTCCATGTGAAGATGAGGGTAAATTTCCCTCACCCTTCCAACCTCAATCCACTTGGCCTTGCTTGGATTCATCCCTTTAAGACCAACTTGCAAATACTCCACATTTCCTTGTTTCAAAGTTCACATCCTCTTGTCCAGGATGGTGTCTTCCTGCAGTTCTGTTAGATACTCTGGAGAAAAATCATCTATGGAAGGAATCTGAACATTCTCTCCTTGATCATCAATCAATGG
>JZKD02S2259825.1:76227-90504 GCA_000966675.3 Picea glauca
ACCCCCAAACTGAATGCTCAAGAGCAATAGCAAATGCTAATCCAAAACCAGAATGAGTAATAGGTGCACCCTAGCCTCTTACTTATAATTTTCCTTCTAATTCTCTGTTGAGTTATGTTAACTCCCAGGGTTAATCTTCTATTCTTCTGTTGAGTTATCTTTTACTCCTTTCCTTTTCCTTTCTTAAGTCAACTTAAAATTATAAATTTTAACTTCTTGACTATTCCCCCCCCTTCAGTGTGAGACTATGACCTAGTGGGGGTGCCCAGGCCACTGAGTCTCCTCATTACCTCTCGAAGAGGTGGGGGACATTACAAGTTTTGTCACCACCGCCTTCCTTATGCATTGAAGGGTTGGAGCCTTCACCCTGCGACATTATGTTTTGTTCCATCAAGATATTCATCATATCTCTCAACTCCATGACAGCTTCTCTGATATCTTCATTTTCAGCCGGAACACGTTCATGACTTTCTGCACGATCCATGCTTGGTGAATGTCTCTCTGAAACTTGCAGTGAATGAATATGCTTCCTCCTTGTCGGATAATAACTTGGCTCCACAAGTTGACCTTCTCCTCTTGTGAGTTTCAACCTTGTGAGCACCAGAAACAAAACTTGCAAACAATCAAGTCTTCAAAACCAGTGCTCTGATATCAACTTGATCTAAAAATGAAGAAGACTTGAAAAACTTGAAAAACGTATTGCAAGTGAATGTTATGTGTTTAAAGAAAAAGGATCAGTTTGCAACACATAAATTAAAGGATTACTTATGCAAATTACACATAGACAACAACATAATCAATGAACATAAACACATAAGCACAACAATTGATAAAGGATTTCACCCCTCTTATGGGCTACATCTCCTGGTCCAGCTTCCAATCGATCATTATTATTAATTTCTCAAAAAGTGCTCAAACACATGTCTTAAAATGCTCGAACTGACAAACCGACTACTCCAATGGCTTCCTAGCGTCCCAAAACCCCTGTCTGGGCTCTTTCGGCACCTCAATCGGTCGAAAAATGAAGAAGTTAGGCCTCTTGGAAGTCCCCCTCTTCAAGCTTGTTGTCTCTGCATCTACAAAATGCACCCCCTCTGAATGAACCTGGCTCACACGCATTTTAAAGCGTGAAAACCCAGCACCAGGCACAACCGCGCCAACAGTGCAAACCGTAGAATGGTTAAGGGCGCGCCAGCCCCTAACCGCCTCGGCACCTGGGCGTATGAGAGCATGTGACCGCGGGCCTTTGGAAAAGTGGTTAAACGGTTTTAAAACTGCCCACACTCTTTTCCGTAGAGCCAAGGGTCATGTGGCACATACAATATGACCAGGGCTATGGGTTAAACCACCCACGCACCAACGGTTATAACCACATACATTTATATTATAGTCACATTCTTTGAAATAAAACCACGGCTATGTAATATGAACCCCGCGCTATTTAACGGTCGGTTATACCATATGGTATGGTCATATATGTTGATACAAAGGACCGCGGGCTAGGGCTAAGCATCGGCCCGACCCCCCGTCCAATATACAATAGTGTAAACTTATATACATTTAAACATATACATTGAATAAGAACCAACTTGTGGCCCAATGGCCAGGTATTCATGCAAAGGCGTTAGGTGTTGGGGATGTTCGGGGGTCGAACCCCGTGGACTCCACTATATATTTTACATAACCATATCAACCAATTAATGAGTGACACGTGGCACCCACCGATTGGGCCACGTGTCCTCATATCATTTGCCCATAAATGGACATGTGTCAGCTCCTGACTCGCCATCTACCAACCAACCAGCATCTTCCACATCACCCCTGTATGGTCGTACGGTCCTGCCATGTTAGACTGTACAGACTGTATGGACTGGTACAATCAACATCAAATTTTTTACCCGTTTGTCTCGGCGAACAGATTGCGATATCTTCTCCATACAGATTCCATTTGACAAAGTAAATATACTGTCAGAATCAGGAAGACAAGGCGGACGCAATGGAACTGTTTTCGTCGCATTCCGAGCACTTTGAAATTTGAGCAAAATTTGATCCCTTGATCATTGGACCAAGGGTTGTTTTCCCGTCAGCCGTCAGATCTCAGGAAGTTGCGCAGGGTTTAATCCCGAAGGAGCAGAGGAAGAACCTGGAGGAGACATTGGGATTTTGGAGGCATCGGGGTTTTTACAAGTCGAGAGAGCTGAGACCTTTTAAGTCTCGAAAGCCCGACGGAGGATCTCAGCCATTGATCTTGTCCAGACACATGTCCAGGAGTTAGGGATTCATCGGGGTTCTTCTCATCGGAGAATCGGGGTTTCTGGAGTCGTGAAACTCTCACACATTGAAATCGTGATCCGTGATTTCCCGACACAATCGGAGCCGTTCGATGTAGGGGACGCATGTCCGAGGATCTGAAGGAGTCGGGGTTCAGCATTTCGAGATTCTCAGTGACTAGAAACTCATGACAGGAGAATTCACGAAAGCCCAAAAGGCGATGATCTCATAGCCATAGCGCCTCAGTGGAGGACAGGTGTCACTCCATAACAGGGATCGGGATTTGGAAGGGTCCGTGAACTATTGCAACGGGAATCGCGATATCCCGATATGCGATTTCCCGATCACAACGAGAGTTTGGGCCATAGGTGCCAGAACATAGGACAGGTGTTGGAAGGTTAGGCCTGCAGTGGGTCAATGCTAGGTGGCATCAGAAATCGGAGAATCGGAGAACTCGAGGGTGTGAGTTCTACGCATTTCAAATTCGCGAATTCCGAAATTCCGATAAGGGAAAGGACCGCAGTCTTGTGGGCCAGCAGGTCACATGCACAAGAGTTATCTGGAGGGGGCTAAGGAGTGGAGAGGTGCCATTGGATCGGGAATCGAGGATCTGCAAGGAAAGTGATACATGACCTCGCAAGTGTCGATTTCCCGATGGGAACATTCTCGACAGAAGCAAGGAACACGTGGGTGAATATTTCATTGGGTTCCGGGAAATTGGGAGACCCGAACCTATGAGTCCCGGACTCACGATCACGTGAGGACCGATTTCCCAATAGGACAAAGGGATATCGTTAAGGGAGCCCTGTGGGTATAGAAGAGTCCCGATAAGGGATTTGAAGAAGCAATTTAGCTCTTCGAGCCTAAGGAAGAGAAGGTCTTGGTGGAAGCGGACGTGCCCCGGGTGGTCATTTGCGTCAGAGTGGTATCAGAGAGAGTCTTTGTTTGTATACTTCAGACAGAGGGAGAAAGAGGAAGAAAGCACCACTCTAATACGCATGTCATAGTGGTATCAGAGCGGGAGTAACTCTTTGTTTTCTGCGACAGAGAGAAAATAAAATTTCACCATGCCGTCGAGGAGGGAGAGACAGTCACCGAACCCAGAAGGTAGGGAGCTGCGAAGAAGAGGTAGGCCGGCAGGAAATCCAGAGATGGAAAGGCATATACGTGATCTCAGAGCGAGATTAGAATATATGGAAGAAGCGCAGAGACGCACAACTAATGCTGGAGACTTAAGTGACTCCGAAGGCAAAGTTGAAGTTGAACAACAAGGAGAAGTTGCAGTCAAAGATGCAGCCAATGAGTGATTGATAAAAGATATCGCCCGGATGAGTTCAAAGAAAAAAATGGACATTCCAGTCTATGAAGGAAGTTTGGATGCAGAAGAGCTATTGGATTGGATTAGAGCTCTTGACACCTACTTCGATTATGAAGACATCGAAGAGGATAAAAAGGTCAGGCATGCTGTCATGAAATTGAAGGGACACGCAACATTATGGTGGGACGAGCTTTAGGTAGATAGATGTTCCAAAGGTAAGCAAAAGATCAAAAGTTGGGATCGAATGATCGCGAAGATGAAGGCAAAGTTCATCCCAAGGGATTATCAAATCACATTGTTTAGGAGAATGCAGAACTTGAGACAGAAGTTGATGACGGTGAAGGAGTATACCGAAGAATTTTATAAGCTCAATATCAGAGCAGGTCATCAGGAGAGTGATGATGAAAAAATTTCCAGGTATATGAATGGCTTAAGATACGATATCCAGGATGAGATGAGTATGACAACCATCAGAATGGTGGAGGATGCGTATCAGATGGCATTGAAGGCAGAAGAAAAGCTAAGCCGAAATCCAACACAACGAGGCCGAGGTAGGAGCCAGCCAAAAGGTAAGTCGGTCGCCCAAGATAAGCTCCAGAAATCTAAAGATGACTGAAAGAAACCTCAGACTAGAATGGAAAGAGGTGGAAGTTCACAGCGAAGCCAGCACGCTGAACAACGAATGTAGCAGGCAGAACAGAGCGGAGGATACGCTGATAATAATACTTTTCCTCATACCAGAGGTAGAGGAAGAGGCAGAGGGGGAATCATCACATGCTACACATGTGGGAAGAATGGGCATAAGGTAGTTGATTGTCCAGATAGGAAGAAGGATGGAGGAGAAGCTCACATCGCCGAAGCATAGAGGCAAGTTGCTGAAGCAGAAGACGCAGAAGACAGAAGGTCATTGATGATGCGTAAGGTTCTCTTAACACCCGAGAAGGAGGTGGAGAACACAACTCAGATAAGTAGATTGTTAAGAACTGCATGCAAGACCAAAGACAGGAAGTGTAAGGTCATCATGGACAGTGGAAGCACTGATAATCTCATTTCAACCGAGATGGTGGAAAAATTAGAACTGGAGACTACTGATCACCCAAGTCCATACAAAGTTTCATGGATACAGAAGGGACATCAGGTAAGTGTCACTAAACAGTGTTTGGTTGACATCAAAATAAGAGGATACAATGATAAAATACTCTGTGATTTTATTCCTATGGATGTATGTCATTTATTGCTAGGCAGACCATGGAAATATGACAGGAACGTAGTTCATGATGGGAAGATGAATACGTACACTTTAGAGAAGAATGGACGAACACACATGTTACTTCTGATAAAAGATAAGGAGTGAAACCTGAAGTGAACAACAGGGTACTTCTCATGAGTGGGAAGGAACTTCTGGGAGAAGTGAAGAAGGAAGATCCACAATTCTTTGTGGTCAGGAAACCAAAAGTTGTTTTGACCAGCACAAGAGTGGATGACTTGCCGGAAGAAATTCAGGAGTTGCTGGAAGAGTTCGCTGATATAGTGGTGGAAGAATTACCTCATTCGTTGCCGCCGATGAGGAGCGTGAGACATCATATAGACCTCATACCAGGAGCCAGTTTTCCGAATAAATCCACGTACAGGTTGACGCTGCAGGAGAACGAGGAGGTCAAAAGGCAGGTGCAGGAATTGTTGGATAAAGGACTGATCAGGGAAAGTTTAAGTCTGTGTGTTGTTCCAACGGTACTGAGTCCAAAGAAAGATGGAGGTTGGAGAATGTGCACTGATTCCAGAGCTATTAACAATATAACCATTAGGTATAGGTTTCCATTGCCATGGATGGATGACTTGATGGACTGTTTAAGTGGATCCAAAAAAATTTCAAAGGTCAATTTGAAAAGCGGATACCATCAGATTCGCATGAGGGAAGGCGATGAATGGAAGACAGCCTTCAAAACCAACGAAGGGTTGTACAAATGGCTAGTCATGTCATTTGGCTTGATGAATGCGCCGAGTACATTTATGAGACTGATGAATGAAGTCCTGAGGGAATTCATCGGGAAGTTTGTCATTGTTTATTTAGATGACATATTGATTTTCAGCAAAATGAAAGAAGAACGTCTGAAGCATTTAGCTGCAGTAATGAAGAAGCTACAGTAAGAGAAGTTGTTGGTCAACATGAGAAAATCTTCATTTATGAAGACATAACTCATTTACTTGGGATTTGTCATATCGGCAAATGAATTAAAGATGGATCCAAGTAAAGTGGAGGTGATTAAAAATTGGCCATCATCAAGAAATGTTTTCGAGGTGAGAAGCTTTCATGGTTTGGCTAGTTTCTACAGAAAATTCATCAGGAATTTCAGTGGAATTAGCGCAGAAATGATGGATAATGTCAAGAAAAGACATAAATATTTTCATTGGACTAAAGAGGCAGATAAGAGCTTCAAGATGTTGAAGCGAAATATCACAGAACAGTCGGTCTTGGTGTTTCCGGATTTTACGAAAGTGTTCCAGGTGAAATGTGATGCAAGTGGCTTTGCCATAGGAGAAGTCTTGAGCCAAGAGGACAGACCAATTGCATATTTCAGCAAGAAGCTGGATGATGCAAAAGTGAAAAACTCCACGTATGATAAAGAATTTTATGCTATCATACAAGCGTTGAAGAAGTGGAGGCATTACTTGATCCCGAAAGAATTTGTTCTGTATAGTGATAATCATGCATTACAGTTTGTGACTCAACAAGATAAGTTGAATCAGAAACATGCTAAATGGGTAGAGTATATGTAGAATGTTACATTTGTAATTAAACACATTTCAGGTACTGCTAACAAAGTGGTTGATGCTTTGAGCAGGAAGTGTTTATTACTGCAGGAGTTCCGGGTCAAAACGTTGGGTTTTGAAAATCTTAAGGACATGTATGCAAGTGATGCAGATTTTGCAGAGGCATATGAAGCAACTGAAAATCCAATTCTCAGAGACAGAAGCCCTTGGATAGATTACATGATCCAAAATGGACTGTTGTTCAGGGGAAATCAGTTGTGTATTCCGAGTTTCTCCATGAGGGAGAATCTGCTAAAAGAGAAGCATAGTGGTGGATTAGCAGGGCATTTTGGCCACGACAAGATGTTTTCAAAGATGAGCGAAGCGTATTTTTGGCCGAAGATGAGAACAGATGTCAAGAAGTTTGTTGATAGGTGTATAATTTTCCAGCATTCAAAGGGTAGGAAACAAAATGCGGGATTCTATCAATCGTTACCCATACCCGAGAGGTTGTGGGATGAAATCAATATGGATTTTGTATTGGGATTGCCTAGGACGCAAAGAGGACATGATTCAATCTTTGTAGTGGTCGACAGGTTTTCCAAAATGGCACATTTTATTCCATGCCAGAAGACTAGCGATGCGACTCATATCGCTAATTTGTTCTTCAAGGAGATCGTTAGACTTCATGGTTTACCCAGAAGTATAGTATCGGATAGAGATACGAAATTCATTGGACATTTCCGGAGGACACTCTGGAAGAAGATGGGAACTAACTTGATGTTTAGTTCAGCTTATCATCCTCAGACGGATGGGAAAACAAAGGTTGTAAATAGGAGTTTGGTAGATTTATTAAGAAGCCTGGTGACAGAGCACCACAACAGCTGGGATAACGTGTTGCCACAGGCAGAGTTTGCTTACAACGATATAGTGAACAGAAGCATAGGAAAAAGTCTGTTTGAGATTGTATATGGCGGGCAGCCAAGAGGAGTATCTAAACTGAGGAATTCAGAGAAGATAATGACAAAGAATGCGAGCACTGAAAATTTCGCAGAGGCGATGGAAGAACTTCACAGTAGAGTGAAGAAGCGATTGCTGGAATCAAACCAAGAATATAAGCGCAGAGTGGATCAGCATCGGAGACAACTTTAGTTTGAGGTTGGGGATCTAGTTCTGGCACATCTGAGGAAGGAAAGGTTCCTAAGGGGAACATACAACAAGCTCAAAATGAAGAAAATTGGGCCATGCAGAGTCCTAAAGAAGTTGGGAGAAAATGCTTATGAGATTGAGTTACCGGATGAGATCGGAATATATTCGACATTCAATGTCTCATACTTATATCCCTATAAGACTGAGGAAGCAGGACCTAGAAGTGATGAACAGCCAGAGGTCCAGTGGAAGAAGCAGATGTTGATTGCAGAGAAGCCATAGATGGAGCGTATACTAGACAAGAGAGTCAGCAAAAGAACCAGACGGAAGCAATACTTCGAGCATCTGGTGAAATGGAAGAATCATCCAGTGGAGGATGCTAGCTGGGAGACTGAAGTAGTGATTCAAAGGAATGGACAGACCGTGCAGGAGCTCATGGACAGGAGCCCATGAAATCTTTCAAGCCGAGGAGTATGATGCAAGAGCATCGCCAACTCATCAAGCGAGCCATCACATCAAGCGGAGATCAGCTGGATAAACAAACCCAAATTTTTGAAAGTGCTTTGGGATTGTAGCGCAAGTCTTTAATGAATCCATTTATGAAGGCACATTTGTATATTGTATTAGACCTTGAGCCTTAAGCTCTCGTCCTTTGGTAGATAGGAGGCATTTAATAGATTTAATGCTGGTAGATAGGATGTTTAAGTCTAGATTTGATAGTTTAGAGTCTGAGAGGGAAAAAAAATATAGACACCCTCATTGTATCATTGTAACATCATCAAGCATTCAGGAGAAAGAAGAGAAGAGTATGAAAAGAATTGTATGAAGAACACCCATGTACAGATGTTGAATTAATAGAAGAAAGTTCTGATTCAAACTCATGGTTGGTGTTGTTTCTCTGTGTATATTGCTTATGAGCTCATGGAATGTTTGTTTTATTGTTATGCATTTGCTTTGTATATGTTGTGCATGTGATTTCATGGTTTAACCTGAAGTCTGAAAGAGAATAAGTTTCAATTGTTTCTCTATCTGAGCCAGGAGATTCCTGCAAAGTGTGCAGTCGAATTCATCCACAAAGAGTGAGTGATGAAGGTTCAGTAGTTTAAATTTTGTTCTCATTCACCCAGAAATGGAAGGGGGTTGTTGAAGTCGTGCAAAGGAGTGCGCAGGCTGAAGAAGAAGTCTCAGTTGTGAATCTGAGAAAAAGGAAATCAAAGACTGCTACTGTAGGAAGTGCGCAGAGTCTGAAAGATTCAACACTTGGGAAGTTGTTGAATTTCGAGCGCAAGAAGTGCGCGCAAGTTCCTCTGAAGAATCAGAGTGGATAAGCTCAGGAGGTATAGTACCTTCATGGTATCGTCAAAAGAGAGCACAGGGGTTTGTGTCGAGGGAGACTCTAGAAAGAGTTTTAAGTGCAGGCGTTGAAGGACAAGTGTTGAGTAGGAACACTTAGCCATTCTCGAAAAATATTCAAGAAGGGTGAAGCGACGGTCGAGAACTTGAGGAAAATCTCGGGGAAATCCCATCAGCCGTTAGATCCGTCTGAAGTAGCAAAGAAGTCACAACGATACCAAGGGTTCAAGCCCAGAGTACTGTGAGCCATTGGATCAGGGGTTGTTTTCCCATCAGCAGTCAGATCTCGGGAAGTTGCACAGGGTTTAAGCCCGAAGCAGCAGAGGAAGAACCCACAGGAGACATTTGGATTTTGGAGGCATTGTGGTTTTTACAAGTCGAGAGAACTGAGACCTTTTAAGTCTCAAAAACCCGATGGAGGATCTCAGTCGTTGATCTCGGCCAGACACGTGACCAAGAGTTAGGGATTCATCAGGTTTCTGCTCATCAGAGAATCGGGGTTTATGGAGTTGTGAAACTCTCGCACATTGAAATCGTGATCCGTGATTTCCCGACACAATCGGATTCGTTCGATGTAGGGGACGCGTGTCCGAGGATCTGAAGGAGTCAGGTTTCGGCATTTCGGGATTCTCGGTGACTAGAAACTCACGACAGGAGAAGTTGCAAAAGCCCGAAACGCGACGATCTCACAGCCATAGCGCCTCAGTGGAGGACAAGTGTCACTCCATAATAGGGATCGGGATTTGGAAGGGTCTGTGAACTATTTCAATGGGAATCGCGATATCCCGATACGCGGTTTCTCGATCACCACGAGAGTGTGGACCATAGGCGCCAGAACATAGGACAAGTGTTGGAAGGTCAGACAGGTCACATGCACAAGAGTTAGTCGGAGGGGGCTAAGGAGTGGAGAGGTGCCATCGGATCGGGAATCGGGGATCCGTGAGGCAAGTGATACACGACCTCGCAAGTTTCGATTTCCTGACATGAACATTCTCGACGGAAGCAAGGAACACGTGGGTGGATATTTCATTGGGTTCCGGGAAATTGGGAGACCCGAACCTATGAGTCTCGGACTCGCGATCACGCGAGGCCCGATTTCCCGATAGGACAAAGGGAGATCGTTAAGGGAGCCCTGTGGGTATAGAAGAGTCCTGATAAGGGATTTGAAGAAGTAATTTAGCTCTTCGGGCCTAAGGAAGAGAAGGTCTTGGTGGAAGTGGACGTGCCCCGGGTGGACATTTGCATCAAATTGTATGCATCCAATGGAGGTCATTCCAATTCTAACATCAAGTCAACTTCCAACCAATGTTCCATAAACAAACAATTATTAGTTGAAGAAGATATGGAAATTTTTGTAGACACTAAGTATATAGAGGGAGAAATTAGACATTCATATTTTTTATAGCCTTTTGATGAAGAATCCCTTATGTCATAGACTATTTTTGAACAATTAATTGTTCATCAAACCAACCACTATCATGTCCACTGTAATCCCAATCTTGACCATCAAGTGAAAAAAGTGCTATGATCTCCTAGTGAATTTCTATAATGTCATGGTGATGGGTTCTAGACTATGGTTCCACCTTTCTTACCATATCTATCTAGTTCCAGGTAAAGAATAACTAGACGTGTTCATGTGGATGAAATTTCCCTAGCGATCCTTGAAGGTAGTTTACCTAAATGAACTATTGATTGGCAGTGCAAAAAAATTACTAAAGAGTATTTTGAATCATAAAATTATGCATCTAAATTTTAGTTATTTTGGTCTTTGTTAAAATAACACATATTAGATGTTATAGGAAAATTTAGGCATATTGATAGTTAAAATTTTAGAGACCACTAATCATGTTGTTATAATTATTCGGGATACTTTTAATACACTTGGAAATAATACATTCAAAAGACCGTAATGCAACCCATTGTGTATTGTTAGAATCAATTGTAAACAAGACAACAAGGCAACACCACTTTCTCTCACACACATCTAACATTTTTAAAGTAAGAGACAAAACCATTCAAAATCATTCTATTAGAATATAAATCCTCGAAAATCTTGGTCAAATAGATGATTGGACCTTGATTGGTAGGATACCTCATTTTGACATGAAGTTAGTTGAAATTGTTAAGGGACTAGTCTATAATTTTTTTTTTGAAAACGCATGGCCTTCTTCTAACTAGAAGGATGTGCTAAAATGATAAGGGGTTATAGGGACCATGAATCCTACATTAAAAATTTCCTTGACATGACATAGACAAAACTCTATGAAAGATTTAAGAATGAACACCAATTGAAACTTTGTCAAAATTATTTATAGAAATGCAAACCATGGTATGTTAGAATATGGATTGATTGTAAAACATGTTATTACAAATACCACATAGAATTTGGTTAATATTATTACATATATACAAATCCATCATTTTTTACTACTAACCATATACGGGAATGTTAAACCATACTATCACCAATTTTATCAAGAGACTTTATTCATAGTAGCATGTGCACAAGTCCCAATAGACAAACATATTATGAAAAATCATTTTTAGATGGAATGTGCCCCAAGTATGGGATTTGCATTATTGATCTAATGCATTCATGAAAGTAAGGAGCGTGAATTTGGGAGGATGGTGGTTTACATGTAGAGATTCAAAATATGTAAGTTATGAACTAGATGGTGGGAAAGAAAGAAAAGAGATAGCATTAGTGTTGTCCTATGTCAGTTTTGCATAGTTCAAGGGAATATATTTTTTCAAATTGTACATAGAAATTTGACATCTATTTTTAAAAAGTAACATTGTATTTATGAATTAAATTTTTGTGTCATTGGGTACAGTATTTGATTTTATCAATAAAATTTATGAAAAAAAAGGTAATATGTTGATCATGTCCATGTGGCACAATGGAAAAATTGCAAGTTTAGGATATGAAGGGATATATTTCCCTTATATACTATCGATATTGGATTTTGCTGAGAAATACACCCTCCAACCACAAAATGAGATTGAGAGCTGATAATATCATTGATATTAGGTTAGGAACATAATGGTATAAATCACATATAGCCATGGGAAATATAGTAGTGAAGGCAAGAAGATAACTTTGAAGGAGTCTTACTTCTTCATAAGTGATGATAGGTTCCATGAAAAAAAATATGTACAACATTGCTTTCATACATTTTAAGATCACTTTAAGGAGAGAGATATACAAATGGATTGAATTTGGATTTGGTCATATGGTTAAGTGGGATAGTTAAAAAAATTCCAATGTATTTTAATAGTTGAGTTTATTGAAAAAATATATAAATGTTCCACATATTTGGAACTATTTTGAGATCAAGCACTGGAAAGGTGCACATGAAAAGTTTATTACAAGCATTAAAACTGCACTATGTGGGGAGGAGATGAAGTTTATAAAAACCCTATTCAATATGAAAAATATATCTAGTCCAATGGAGTTTTATAGTAATCGTAGGGGTAACAAAAAAAAGAGGAAACAAGCAGAGGACGTGTGCAAAGAACATTTTTGGAGGTGTTCAATGTCGATCAATAAAATTCATATCATTGCAACATAGTACCTGGAACTTTTGGATTCCATTTATTTTGAATCTTAGACAACCTTGTATTCAAAATATGGATGTACAAATATTTTTTTTTTGGACCATATAGCAATGGTAAATAGGACGATTGTGAATCAAAAAACTAGATTGATGCATGGGATCATGTATCACTTGCAATGGAACCACATGCAATTGTTTATTAATCTTCTTAGAGGAGGGTAATGTCAAAGATTGGCCTTTCTAAATAAGATGTGGAGCCATAATTTTAACATCCTATTTGATGTAGCAACTATAAATGCAACAATCATAGATCAACAATTGTAGCAAAAACAAAGGGAGATATATCACTATATATGGAACAAAGGCATGTGTAGGGTGGATTGAAGCAACATAAGAAGGTGTGCTCAACCCTACAATAGGTGAAACAACATTATTAGGATTCCTATAAAGTGGTGGTGGGGGTGGGTGGTGATAAACTCCCATGGGCTAGAATATCAAACGATGTCCAATGTGGGAGATATTAGAATACCATTGGTAGGGTGGATGTGTGGTATATGAACTAATGGGATAGGGTGGCCATGAAAATATCCTACCATGTAATGAAAAAAAAAAATTCCAACCCATTTAAGCTACAAAAAAGACCATAAAGGTCTATGTTGTAAAACAACTAGACACGTAAAAACTAAACTCATGGATCTAAAAGATGTATTTTCTTAATACCTCATACCAATGTGACATGTAAAAAGAAGTTGCACCAAAAAAGGGTGAAATAAAAGGAATTTTTGACATATCATTTACGTGTGGTAAAATAAATAAACCCATGGTGGACTCATTCATATTTCTAATATATTATATTAATAAAAAATAAATAAAAATTAACTAGAATAAGAAAACAAATTTCACATTAACTAAATTTAACTTGACACATGATACCTAAATATTAAGTGATCTATCAACTCTAAGTGGAAATGGCTCATTTATCTTTCATACCACTATCTCACAATTTTGAAAATGAATGAAAGAAGATGGAGAAATTATTGGCATTAAAAAGTGAAATGATATTAAAATGATACAAATTGATATAAGTAATAACCAAAGTACAAAAAAATTAAAATTGATCTCAAAAGGAAATCTCTAGATTAGCAATTTCCACTCAACATTGCTATTGGCATTGTTTGAACATAAAAAAATATAACCAACTCAAAAATAATTCATACAAAAAACTTAGATAAGATGAAATTGATGGGATGACCAACCATGATACTTTAAGTAGTATTATCAATTGAGCAAAGGTAGTGAGGTATGTTCATCATTTTTTTTATTAATACATAAAATACAAATCTTAAAAGGACCCAAAAGAGGTCCAACTTTATCATACTTGATCATGCATGTCTTGAAGAACTATATTGTACAATGTGTTAGTGGAGAACATACAATGACAACTTCTTATATTAAAACTTAAACCTTGAAAGCCGAAGAATCATTGGTATACTAAACTGCCACTATTAATTCAAATAAACTAGATGGAAGAAACAAGATTCAACAAATAGCTTAGTTATGGTAGTTATTCATTATAGAAATTTATAGTATTAATATAAAAAATTTAGGAAAACTAGATAAGTAGAAAAGAGAGCCAAAAATATCGAGTAAAATTGGTTGAATAAACAACCTCCTCAAGTAAAATTTAGACTTGTAAAAGAAAATACCCAACAAAGTGAATTTTGAAGGCTAGGCACAATAATCAACAATTCATATATGTTCAAAATTAGTCGGAAAATCCACAGTGTTGATGACATCTTGTCGTCGACGTTTCGGATCCAAAGCAGGATCCATCATCAGGACAAAAAAGTCTGGGAAAAATAGTAAGAGAAGAGCCTT
>JZKD02S2259825.1:90554-108673 GCA_000966675.3 Picea glauca
TCCTGATGATGGATCCTGCTTTGGATCCGAAACGTCGATGACAAGATGTCATCAACACTGTGGATTTTCCGACTAATTCTGAACTTAATTTTCACCACAGAAATTTAAATGAACAATTCATATATGATCATAGACACATTTTTTAATTTGAAGTACTCAACATAATTAAAGGTGACATCAAATCATCTAGGAAGAACAATAATAAAATAATTAAGTTAGGAAGAAATGTTAAATCAAGTGAAGATAATGATCATGATAAAAGGTTGTGTTTATTCACTTCATAATGGTGAACCATCACAACTCTTTCATGGCCCTTTTTTCATGTTGAATACCATTGACATTATAAATTAAAGGATAAATATGAAATTGTAGAAGGAAGAAAAGAGAAAATTTGAAAGTTGTTATAACCTTTAAATGAAGATATCATAATATAAATTTGATGATAAAGTTGACATATATACATAAATTGGTAAGATAAAGATATCATAATATAAATTTGATGAAAAAATTGACATATATACATAAATTGGTAAAATGGAATTGGATTTTAAACAAAAGAATATACAAAATTAAGATGAAAATAACTTACAATTTGCACTTCACCATTTATAAATGGTGATAAGTACATGAAGAACCAAATGGATTAAATCTATTGAATAAAATGTATAAACCCCTAACTAAATGTGTTAACCAAAGGATGAGACATGCAATATTAAATGAATGTTCTTATTAGAAATGGTAAGGAATTTGATGATTATATAGACAATTTTGAAATACTCAAATCAAAATGCTCAAATGAAAGAAAACATGATAAGATACATTAACCTTATTTCTTTAAAGATAGATTATAATAAATGAAGAGAAAGTCCCTACATTAAAGTAAATTAGTGATATCATTTATAATAATTTATGTATATTATTTATAATCAAATAAAGAATAAGACATGGAAATAATGTTGAAATTGAATAAGATCGAACATTGTTCCAATTTCTCATCACCTAATATATGATATCATTGCTTCTAAAATTATTATATTATTAAAGGACATATGTAATTCTTGTGAGATATTTATGGTTACACTTATACACATTTTTGAATTATAAATTGAGTTAAACATTTGGGAAAAAAAACATAAAATCATCCCCATACCTAATTCTAATGTGCCTCGATGGAACATGATACTACAAACACCGCATAATTGTGGGAGAATATGTATCTTTCAATATGGACGTATACTATCATCTCATAGGAGTTGTACATTCCAATTGATTAAACATGATTGTAAACTTTGCATTATTGTTTATAGAATACTTGTCAATTTTAATTATATACATAATAAATGAAAAAATAAAAAAATATTTTGTACTAACTTCATCCATAAAACTATCTTGCATAGGAATCTCTCTCATCCCATAATAAGTATGCCCATAACAAGAATATAAATGTTCAACAACCAAACTCGAACCATATTTCCTAGCCTGGATAGATGTCATGGCCTCTCTAGAATTGGAAATATGACATGAAGGCCCTACCCCTAGTTGTATAATATGATCTATAGATGGATCCTAACAAGATACTATGATAAATACACTATGTTGAAGTACATTATGTGGCAGGTTGAATATCACAATGTTAGTTACATGAATCTTGTATCCAAGATGACATGGTTTGTGAGGTGGGAGGGGGGTGTAGGTGTATTCCCTTGTAACACATCCAGGGTGGGGCATCAAATTTCTTTCTTCTTCAGAAATCAAATCCTTCATTCGGGGTCTCTATCCAATTCTTCTCATCTAGATCTTTTCAACCACCATCTCCATGCTCAAAACCAAGCTTCGAGCTAGAAAATATACTTCTCCCAAGTTCCTCAGGTATCCAGGAACTTTCAGCATCCATATTTATATGGCAGAAATCCATCCACCGACAAATCCAATGACTGGAGTTGGTCCTCGGTTAACTCACGGACTAACGGGGAATTCGGTGTTCGTCCTTCTGAATTGAATTCTTGGTCTAGTCTCTTCCCTCTGACTACAATCACATAAGATTGTGTGTCGTGACTAGACCCCAAGACAACAGGCGCCTGTGTTGGTGCTTCGGAGCTTTGGGCTCCAGACGTTTTCATCCTATGACACAATAAATATTTTGAACTACCCAATCAACAGATTTACGGTATGCTTACAGAAATCAGCGGTCCCCATTTCCTTTCAATATCAACAGACCACACTCACTTAGATACTATGTGCTTCATAGAATTCCAAAGCACTTACGAAAGCAAACCCCCAAAGGGAAATCCTTGTGGAGTGTCAGATATCACGACACCTCTCCTCTGAGATCGATGACTCAAGTGAACCCTAACCTACGGGTCTTCGAGGGTTCTTGTCCCACTTTCTCCAAAGTGGTTATCCTCTGAAGTAACGGATCGCCCGCCATGCATCCCCAAATGATGGATGGTTGAGATTCTCTCTGTTACTCCAGAATTTAGGGATTTTTGAAGAACCAATGTTCAAGTCCTCCGGAGTGACTCTCCTATAGAGTATAGGATCTGATGCCAAGTGTCTCCCAGAGTCAACGACTAGGATGGAATCCCAGATTTCCGGTCACTTCACCAACCATGTTGGCTAGGTGGGCACGTACTGGGGGCTAACACGTAGAAGGGTTAGGGGTGACATGTTCCCTCATCCGAGATAATACGTTTCACATTCCAAAGGGTCTGTAGGGTATGTGATACGTATGAATCTGGGTAACACGTGGCACTTCAAACTGAGGTCCATGTGTTCCTGGGTGATGTCACTATGCCATGTCACCCCATACCAATAGCCTTCCAACATCCCTCATATCTCAGAGTCAATATCCGGCCACATAGATCCATAGATCTACGACTCTTGTTACATCGAGAGTTCGACGTTTGGGGTTTGGTGGTGCAAACTCCTCTTTTATCCCGAAGTTGGTTAGTGTTAGGTTGACCATATCCCAGATCTTATGCTTAGGAAGGAACCCAAAGTTTCCTCCAATCAACGGTCCTGGTCACCTCATGGCTCCGACCTTCAGAGGTTTTGGCTTCACTGCCACTTCATTTTCCTGAGTTAGGACTCCACCGATGTACCATGTGTGAAACCTTCCACTAGATAATCAGACGATCGAGAAGGGGCCCCAATAGACTCCCCATATCAAAGACTCACAACCTTTTGATACTCTATAATTCATGTAAATTTAACAGTCATGAAATTTGACATCGCAAGGCTTCAAACTCCCGAAGCTCTGAACCCATCAAGAGGTAGATCGTTTCGGGCTTAGTGTAGGGTTCCTAGACCTTGGTCATATGGACCGTATGATGAATCTCGGGCTATAATATCTAATCTTATCCAATATTTGGTTAAGGCCATGGACGCGAGCCTAAGGTCTCTTATATTACTGGTTTGAAGGAAGCGCCTTCTTAGTTTGTAGAACTTTAAGTTCTAAAACAAGGCAGGGAAATACTGCGGAATTATTGAGACGGTAGAAGGGCCAAGAGGCTTGCTCTGACTCTTGAACTATGAGGTAATACCCTGGGAAAATCACCTTCAAGGGTTAAACTGGAGCATATGGAAAAATCAAGCAGAAGCATAAGACTCTCAAGGAAACAAACGCATACACAAAACTTAACCATTTCCAATACAAAAACCATTTATAGATATATAAATACATGGATGCACCCATTATTCCCAATTCAATGTATAGAGTATGAAAACACTTATCAGAACTAGATAACGTGAAGAGACTGTTGAAAGGGGTTCTCATTTCCACCCAACCATAGGCTCAGTCACTCCTAACGAATTTACCACTAGCCACCCCCGAGCTAGACCATAATGCTTCACGATAAAATCTTCTCTTCCGGCTTAGCGACAGTAAGAGTGGAGGTTACTCTCCTCCTCCTCTAGGATCTTTGCAATAGTTTACACAATACCAAGAAAAGAGGACTAGCCTCATTTATCATCTTGTATCATGACACGACTATCCATTTCCTATGACCAGAACATGCTCATCCATTAGTTCTTCTGTGAACCTGAGAGCTTAGTCTCTCATCTCTGCACTCTTCGTAGGTCTTTCTCTGCCAACCACACCTTCCTTTCTTGCCTTCCTAGGGAATATTATGTGTGGCTCGAATTCCAGTCCCTCGTAAGGTTTGAAAAACTTACAGATCGGTGCTCTGCCCAATCCCCTCATTAAATCTTGAGGACGTATTCCCACCTACCATCCTAACTATAATTCATTTCTGGGTCAGAGGTAATTTTTGGTCCTTAGCAATTAAATCCATTAAGGTACTGGTTCGATGGAGGTTAACGCAACCATTCCCGGTCCCCTTCACCCTCTCTTTCATAGCATTTGTGGTCTCTCTTATCACATCCCCTTTCCATCATTCATGCAACACTTATCCATTTTCTAGTAAATAACAGAGTTTACATTCATTGACCTTTTATACAAAGGTCCATTAAATCAAACATTCACACATATTCAATTTTCCATAGTCTCTTGGCCCATATAATTATATTTACAAATAGGGGGAAACATGGGTGTTACAATTCCCTCCCCCTTAAAGGAATATCTTCATGTCTCATGGCATCCTCCATTTCCCATGTAGCCTCATTTGGGACAAAGTCTTTCCACTGCACTTTGACCTGTGCAATGGTGGTTTGGTTCCTGAGTGGGGTTTCCTTCTTGTCTAGTATACATTGAGGTTTTGGTAGGAATTCTCCCTCCGACTCCACCTGGATCACAAACCAGTCAATTATATGATTAGAATCATGTGCATATTTCTTCAATAATGAAACATGGAAAACATTGTGTGCCTTTACTGTGGGAGGGAGTGATATCCTATAGGATACATGTCCCACTCTATCTAAGACTTCAAAGGGTCCACAATATTGAGGTGCCATCTTGGCACAAGATCCCATTCTTAGGGAACTCTTCCTGGGCTTAACTCTGAGATAGACATGGTCTCATGTATTGAACTCTCTGGGAGTTATCTTTCTGTCAGCATAACTCTTTTATCTATCCTAAGAAATATTCAAACTTTTCTTTATCTGAATCACTTGTTGTTCCATCTATTTCATCATGCCAGGTCCAATTGTAATTCTATCCACTGGACTACTCCAGCTGATTGGAATCTTGCACTACCTACCATAGAGGGCTTCAAAAGGGCACATCTTCAGTGATTCTTGATAACTGTTGTTATAGAAAAATTATACCAATAATAAGTAGTCTTCCCACTTCTTAGGCTGATGCATTACATGCATCCTTAACATGTCTTCTAATATATGGTTTACTCTTTCTGTCTGCCCATTAGTTTGAGGGTGATAGGTTGTGCTAAACAACAATTTAGTCTCAAAACCAACCATCAAGGATTTCCAAAAGCTTGAAGTGAATTTTGTGCCTCGGTTATTCACACTCTCCCTAGCCATGCCATGCAGTCTAAATATCTCCTTCATGAAGATGTTGGAAATATCTATCGCCTTGCAAGTTGATTTGAGAGGAACGAAGTGAGCATACTTGCTCAATTTTTCCACCACCACCATGATGACATCATTCTGCTTGGTCGATTTTGGTAATCTGGTGATGAAATCCATGGAGATGGTTTCCCATTTCCATTCTAGAAGTGGTAGAGGTTTTAACAACCCTACTGTGTGTTGGTGTTCTGCCTTAACTTGCTAGCATTCTAGACACTTAGCTAAATAATCAGCTATGTCCTTTTTCAATCCAAGCCATAGAATTGTTTTCTAAAGGTTGTAATCATTTTCTGATAACCTGGATGACCTGTATATGGTCTCTTGTGCAGTTCATCCATTGTGAACCTCTTCAAGTCATCACAAATTGGAATATACAATCTATTTTTGTAGGTGAGTAGACCTTCATCGAGCATCTGATAGACTTCATATTTTATCCCTATAGGCTCTTGCCTTAGGTATGAGGTCACAGTATTGAATAATGCATATGTTTCTTGTGCATTCTTGACTCTTTCCCTAACATTAATTTCACAGGTGATCACCGCTGCCAGGTGAATCATTTCCACACTTATGATAAGGCCATCAGCCACCCTATTTTCCTTTCCTTTGATGTGTTTGATTTTGAAATCAAACTCACTAAGGAGAGCCATCCACCTTCCTTGCCTGGAATTGAGTTTTGGTTGATCAAACAGGTGCCTCAACCCACAATGGTCTGTCATAAGTAAAAATATCCTACCTAGGAGGTAATGCCTCCACATTTTTAAAGTGTACACTATGGAAGCCAACTCTAGATCATGGTTCACATAATTGATTTCATGCTCATTCAATTTTCTGGATTCGTAGAAAATTACACGACCTTCTTTCATAAGGACTCCTCTGATTCCTTCCTTGTAGGCATCTATACACACGAAGAATTCATTATCAGGTTCTGCAATCTTCATCAAGGGCGCATGGGTCAGAAGGTATTTGAGTTCCTAAAATCTTTCTTCACATTCTGATTTCCAGGTGAATTTAACCCCCTTTTTCTGAAGGGCAGTGATTGGAAAACCAATCTTGGAAAATCCTTTTATGAACATTCTATAATATCCCACTAATCCCATAAAGGATCTGATATTAGATACATCCTTTGGGGTAGGCGAATCCATAATAGATCTGATCTTTTCAGGGTCTACTGCCACCCCTTCCTTAGAAATACCATGGCCTAAGTAATGTACTTCCTTCTGGAAAAAGTCACACTTGCTAAACTTAGCGTAGAGGTAGTGCTCTCTTATTAATTGAAGTAAAAGTATAAGATGTTCTTCATGCTCCTCTCTGTTCTTGGATTATATTAGGATATCATCAATGAAAACCAATACAAATATATCTAGGAATTTTCTAAGTACATTATTTATCAAGCACATAAAAGTGGCAGGGGCATTTGTTAGTCCAAAGGGCACAACCACAAATTCATAATGACCATAACTTGTCCTAAAGGTTGTTTTGCGGATGTGTTCATCCTTGATTTAAACTTAATAGTATCCATACCTTAAGTCAATCTTTGAGAAAATGAAAGCACCCCCTAATTCGTCGAACAAGGCATTGATTCTTGGTAAGGGGTACTTGTTMTTTATGGTTGTCTATAATATATGAACARTCAGGGTGTGCCATCTTTATTCTTCACAAACAATATTAGTGTTCCCCATGGAGGYACACTGGGCCGGATGTAGCCTTTTTCCATCATTTCCTTTACTTGTAGCTTGAGCTCAACTAGCTCGGGTGTACTMATCCTATAGGGTGTCCTAGACACTGACACTACTCCTGGTGCAAGTTCTATCGAGAAGTCAATGTCTCTTCTCGGAGGTAGACTCGATACCTCTTCTGGAAACATGTCTCTATACTCTCTTAATATGGGGTGGTCCTCTAGGTTCAGTTTTTCATCCTCAATAGATTATAACACTTGTATTTCATATAGAGGACATCACTTACTGCAATACTTTTTCATTTGAAGGGATGATATTCGTCTCATTGAGACAAGTTTATGAATACCTTGGAGGGTTATATTTCTCTCTTTTTCAATTACACATTATAAAGTTTTATGGTAACATTCCAACTTAGTTTTATAACCAACCAACCAGTCCATACCAATCAACAGGTCATAAGATCCTAGAGGAAGTATGTTAAGGGTCCCTTGGGTGGGCAATCCATCCATGATGAATTTGCAAGTTGGTATGACCTCTACTACTTTTATTTTGGTTCCAATGGATATTTGTTCCAACCATGTATTAACATGTCTAATTTTTCACATTTTACACTTATCAATAGTCTGAGGGGCCACATAAATCAAATTAGAACCAGGGTCAATTAAAATAGAAGCTAGACAGTTGGCGATCATACCTTCTATCTCCACCACTGAATCTTGGTGGTCAGCTTATTTGTTATCCAAAGATACATAAATCTGTGGCATGCTCCTAGCCACATTATTGACTATGGTATCTTATTGGATGTTGTAGAATATCTTACCGTTCTGTTGTCTATGTGGGAGATCCCTCAGCAGAAGTTCTTCTCTACAACCCCATCATTTCAAGGGTTCTCTCTTTGGGCTATTAGTCTTTCCTGGGGTTGATCCAAAAGATTTTTTTTCACTCTAGGAAGGGAAATTCTGTTGATACACACTTTAGGTAGGAAGGCTCGTCCTAGAATCCTTCCTATAGTTTTTTCATATTGAGGATTTAAACCCCTTCTTATTGAATCCCGAACTACTCTTCTTCTTCCAATCCTCGCGAGGTTTTGTCTGACTCCCAAACTGTTCATAAAAATTCCTTGCCTTCCAGATAGTGTCTTCTAAGGTATTTGGCTCTTCAAACTCAATATTGTTCCAGTAGGTCTGAGTTAACCCACTGATAAATCGTTTCACTTTTACCTTTTCATCTTTTATGTAGGGTACATACCTCAATAGCTCAAGGAATTTATTGATGTATTCCTCTATGATGAGTTGTCCCAGCTTGATTTCATAGAACTCCTTAGTCTTCCCATCAAGGTATTTCTCTGACAAATACTTCTTCTTGAAGTGTTTCTCAAATTGTTTCCATGATAAGTCATCTTCATCGATTCCTTTCACATTATTAAGGTCTTCCCACCAAATGGAATCTTTTCCATTCAGGTTGAAGATGGTTATTCAAGCCTTCAAGTTTTCAAAGTAGTCATGGACTATGAAGTACTTATTTAAACTTAAGAAGCCAAGCTTCTGCCTCTTACCCTTTCTTAATATCTCCATCGAAAGAGGGTGGTTTGGCTTTCTTGAAATCTTCAGGATCATGACTTTGAGAATGCTTTCGCTTCTTTCCTTTCTTTTGAGACAGGGAGTTAGTTTTTCTACTATAAGATCCCTCGAAGTTTCATGTTTCCTCTCCAGAGGACTCTCTCGATGAGTGTTCCCTACCTCCAGGTTGGGCCTTCCTTTAGGTACTTCTCCTAGTGTGGCCACTTATGGGACCATGTTTTCATATTTCAGGTGGAATTTGACTTCTCTTTGTATGTATTTGGTCCACATGACTATTTGTAGTTCCATGCTACAACTACCTCTGTATATCAGATAAGATTTGCAACAAGACTACATTAATTTTCATTTGTTTTTCTCTCTCCTTTATCAATTTATCGTTGTCGGCCTTGCAACTCTATAATTTGGCCATGAGGCTCCTTACAGTTTCATCCATATCTGGAGGGGTCTCCATTTCCCTACTCTCGTAATATGCTTCGTCTCTATTGTGGGAACCATCCCCCATTTCATGGCACATCACCATCCTTGATGCTTGTATTTTCCTGTGATTCATTAAATGCTTGAGTGATGAAAAAAAACTTGTTGTTAGCTAACAATATATTAGTTCATGAATAACACGGTTCATTTTTCTTAAATACACACACACAATAGATTTTGTTTTTCATTTTTTGTTCTTTTATTTAGTAATAGTTCAACCAGACTCTTTAGGAAAGAGGTAAGGTAGGGCATCATCCTTAAGATTTTCTTTAAACATGGTTTTTAAGTGACTCATCCATGATCCCAAGCAAGCCAAGATTTGTAACCATGCTCTGATACCAATTTGTAACACACCCAGGGTGGGGTGTTGAAATTTCATTCCTCTTAAGAAATAAAATCCTCCATTCAGGGTCTCTATCCCATTTTGCTCATCTAGATATTTTTAGTCGTGGTCTCCATGCTCAAAACCGAGCTTCAAGCAGGTAGATATAATTCTCCCAAGTTCTTTAGGTGTCCCATAACTTCAAGTGTCCCTATTTCTATGGATAAACTCCATCCACCGACAAATCCAACGAATGGACTTGGTCCTCGGCTAACTCATAGACTAATGAGGAATTCGACGTTCGACCTTCTGAATTGAATTCTCGGCCTAGCCTCTTCCCTATGGCTACAATAAAATAAGACTGTGGGCTATGACCAGATGCCAATATAGCAGGAACCTATGTTATTCCTTCATAGCTTCGGGCTCCAGACTTTTTCATCCTATGACACCATACATATTCTGAGTTATCAAATTGATGGATTTAGGGTATGCTTACAGAAATCAATGGTCCCTGTTTCCTTTCAATATCAACGAACCATGCTTACTTCAGGACTCTACGCTTCGACAAATTCAAAATAACTTACAAACAAAAACCTCTAAAGGGAAATCCCTCTGGAGTGTCATATCTCCCAACACCTGTCCTCTGAGATCGATGACTCAGGTGAACCACGACCTCCGGGTCTTCGGGTGTTCTTCTCCCACTTTATCCAAAGTGGCTATCCTCCAAAGTAAAAAATCACCCACCACACATCCCCAAATGATGGACGATTGAGATTCTCTTCATTACTTCAAACTTTGGGGATTTTCGAAGCACCAAGATTCCAGTCCTCCGTAGTACAGGATCTTATTCCAAGTGTCTCTCGACATGAATGACTAGGATGGACTCCCGAAGTTCCAATTACTTCTCCAACCACGTTTTCTATGATCCAGGTGGATATCGGTGGCCACCCACCTTTTCCAAATGGCTCAAAATGGCTTTCTGGCAATTTGGCAATTTACTATTTTTAGTAGGTTTTAACTTCCGGGGCCATTTTGAGGGCCCAAATGAAGATTTTTCAACATAAAGGTTCTTAATGATATTTGAAGGAATTATTGGCCCCCCAAAATGAATCTCCTCTATGATACCTTTCCAATGAGCTATCACACGCCTAAAACAGAGATCGTATGCAAAAGTTACAACCACGGGAAGTTGATGTACTCACTTACCCAAACGGGGCCCACATGACTTTTGGTGCTTCATCTCCTAGGGTTAGGTTTTTGGATGTATAGGGTTTTTGGCATTCCTTCTTATTGTAAAAATTCCTTCAGAGCCTCATTGTAATCATATTCTTGCAAATGCGAGTAGCCGTCACATCTCTTCTCAGAGATAAGATGCCACCATTCTAGTGAGTCTTCCACTCCGTATTTTTACAGTCTCTGTACATTTCTTTCATTAATAGAAATCGTGTATTACTGTATATTTGTGTTTATGGTTTCATCTCTGATACATTTCTATTATATTATTGAATATCTACGATATCTCTGTGCATTTCTTTATTATATCTCCGATCTCATTTCATCCCGAAAATAATCCGGATTAGTGGTATCAGAGCAGGCTTCTCTTGATCATTTTTTTCAGTGCATTTCCCTGATGAGGTCCGAGTATAGAAAGTTGGGTCTCAAGCTTGTCTCTCTTGAAGACAATCGCTCTCACACACCCAAGAAACCCTCAATGGCATAAGAAAAGAAAAACGACGGAGCAGATGATCCTATCAATCTATTGCTTGAGCAAGCTCTCACGCGACAGAGGGACGAAATGATGGAGAATTTTTCCCACATCCTTCAACGCCTACCGATAGCATTAGGCGCATCTTCATCAAGTGTCCACTTTGGAGGCACCTCGCCTTTCAAGGTACAAGTTAATTTTGATATTCCTGTATTTGAAGGACAGATAGATGCAGAAGCCCTAGAAAAATGGTTAACTCTGCTGGAAGGTTATTTCCTTGTTCACAATTTTTCCGACAAAGAAAAGATCACCTTTTCACTCCTTAAAGCTCTCCCTCATGTCAAACATTGGTGGGAAATTTTCTAGGAGCAAATTTCCACAGAGGAGTCTGGAAAATATGGGGTCGATCCCACTTGGGATTTTTTTGTGGATGCGGTAAAAGAATAGTATTACCCTGTTTCCAAATATGAGGACCAGTACATGAGATGGACCACACTATGGAAAGAGAGGGGCCAAGTAGTTTTGGAGTTCACCAATACCTTCCATACCTTGTGCACCAATATGGGTATCAAAGACTCCGAGTGACATTTGGTTCTAAAATACCATGGGGCTCTACACAGATACATCCAAACTGAAATGGATTTTCTGGACATCTCATCACTCGGTGCTGCTTATCAGTATGATGTTAAAATTGAGAAGAAATTGAAGCACCAGAACAAACAGGAATTCGGGTCTGCAAATCCACAACAACCAAAGTATGACAAAGACGACCCTAACAAGCAATCTCCCAAAAACCAGTCCAAGACACAAGAAAATAAGGGTCACGGGAAGATGAAGAAGGACACCGGAAAATCGTGCAAGTTCCACAAAAGCCCCTGGCACAACATCGATGAATGTCACTCAAAATAGTCATTGGTGGTCAAGATCAAAGACAAAGAGCCAAACCCTGATTCAGAATCTGATTCTGAAAATAATGGTAAAGGACAGATCATTGACATAGACCCCACTGCTATTGTCACGACCGCAACAATTCAACCAGAAGAACCAATATATCCTGAAGAGGGGGAGAACCTTTTTCATTCACATATGTGGGTGAAGGGGACCCCGCTGCATTTTATTGTTGATAGCGGAAGCCAGAAGAACCTCATCTCAGCAGAGGTCGTCAAATAGTTGGGATTGTCGACAACACCACACCCGCAACCATACAACATCGGGTGGCTTCGGCAAGGACAAGATCTCCATGTCAACCAATAGTGTCGATTGTCATACGACATCCAACCCTTCAAGGATGAGGTATTATGTGATGTTTCCCCATTGGATGTCTGTGATGTTCTCTTGGGCCAACCATATATGTGGAGATGCCATGATGTTTATGAGTCTTGACCCCATATTGTCATTGTTACTTTGGGGGTTCATCTCTAAATAATACCAGAGGTAGTCCCGACTACTATTCCACCTAAAAAGTTCCACAAGGTATTATCTCATACTGCAAAATTTAGCTTCTTCACAATCTATTCAAAAGGAGAACAAAAGGACACCGCAACCACTACACCCTTGCCCCAAGCACCTTCTATCCAACAGAAGTAGGTCGACAAGGCTACAGCAAAGTGAAAATATTCCTTCTGCACATCGTCCTCTCATGTATCTTGACTTTTTGAGCAGCCTCAATCACAACAGGTTCGTGATAGATTTCCACAAACTGAGCAGCACGACGTCTCCAACAAGACAAGCAGCTCACCAAGATGCAGATTCCACAAATGATTTTCCCTCTCCCTCGGGAACTCAATGCAGTGGAGACCATTGCTTCCTGAAGGAGGATTGAGCCAGGTGGATATTGTTGGCCACCCACCTTTTCCAAATGGCTCAAAACAACTTTTTGACAATTTTGGCAATTTACTATTTTTAGCAGGTTTTAACTTCCAGGGCCATTTTGAGGGCCCAAATGAAGGTTTTTCGAGATCAAGGTTCTTAATGATATACGATGGCATAATTGAGACCCAAAAATGAATCTCCTTGACAATACCTTTCCAACGAGCTATCACATGCCTAAAACAGAGATCGTATGCAAAAGTTACGACCCCGGGAAGTTGATGTACTCACTTACCCAAACGGGGCCCACATGACTTTTGGCGCTTCATCTCCCAGGGTTAGGTTTTTGGATATCTAGGGTTTTTTCTATTCCTGATTATTGTAAAAATGCCTTCAGAGCCTCATTGTAATCATCTTCTTGCGAATGCGAGTAACCATCACATCTCTTCTCAGAGATAAGCTGCCACCATTCTAGTGAGTCTTCCACTTTGTATTTTTACAGTCTCTGTACATTTATTTCATTAATAGAAATCATGTATTACTGTATATATGTGTTTATGGTTGCATCTCTGACACATTTCTGTTATATTATTGAATATATGCTATATCTATGTGCATTTCTTTATTATATCTCCAATCTCATCTCATGCCAAAAATAATCCACATCAGTCTAGGTGGGCACATACCAGGGGCTGATATGTAGAATGGTCATGGGCGACATGTGCCCTAATCTAGGATGACACATCTCATGTTCCAAAGGGTTTGTATGGTATGTGATATGTATGAATCTGAATAACACATGGCACTTCAAACAGAGGTCCACGTTTTCCTGGGTGATGTCACTATGCCACATCACCTCGAACTAACAGTGTTCCAACATCCCTTAGATCTCACGATCGTGATCTGGCCATGTAGATCCATGGATCTACAACTCTTGTTACTTTGGGAATTCAGAGTTCAGGGTTTGGCGATGCAGAATCCTCTTTTATCCCGAATTTGGTCAGTGTCAGGAAGATGATAGCCGAGATCTGATAGTTAGGAAGGAACCCAAAGGTTCCTCCGATCAACGGTCCTGGCCACCTCATGGCTCTGACATTCGAAGGTTTTGGCTTCACTACCACTCCTTCTTCTCGATGCAAGACTCCACCGAGGTACCATGTGTGAAACCTTGCACTATATCATCAGACGGTTGAGAAGGGGCCCTAGTGGACTCCCCATATCAATGACTGACAACCTTTCACGACTCTGAAATTCATGTAATTTTGGCAATCGCGAAGTTTGGCATCCTAGGGCTTCGAGCTCCCGAAGCTCTGAACCCATCAAGAGCTAGCTCCTTTCAGGCTTAGCGTAGGGTTGCTAGACCCTGGTCGTATGGGCCATCTAATGAATCTTGGGCTATAAGATCTAATCTTCACCAAGATTTGGTTAAGTCCATGGGCGCGAGCCTAATGTCTCTTATATTACTGGTTTGAAGAAAGCACCTTCCTAGTTTGAAGAACTTTAATTTATGAAGCAAGGAGGGGAAATCTCATGGAATTACTGAGATGGTCGCAGGGCCAAGAGGCTTGCTCTGAATTTGGAAATGTGAGGTAATTACCTGAGAATAATACCTTCAAGGGTTAAACTAGAGCATATGGAAAAATAAAGCAGAAGCATAAGACTCCCAAGGCAACAAATGCATACACATAACTTAACCATTTCCAATACAGAAACAATATATAGATATATAAATACATGCATGCATCCATTATTCCAATTCATTGTATAGAGTATGAAAACACTTATCAAAACCAAATAATGTGAATCGACTACTAAAAGGGGTGCTTGTTTCCACCCAACCATAGGCTCAGTCACTCCCAATGGATTTACCACTAGCCACCCCTCAGCTAGACCACGATGTTCTGCGATAGAATATTTTCTTCTGGCTCAACGATAGTAGGGGAGGAGGTCAATCTCCTCCTCCTCAAAGATATTGGCAATGGTTTACACAATACCAAGCAAGGAGGACCGACCTCGTTTATCATCTTGTATCATTACCCTACTAGCCATTTCCTGTGACCAAAACATGCTCATCCCTTAGTTCTTCCTTGAACCTGAGATCATAGTCTCTCATCTCTACACTCTTCACAGGTATTTCTCTGCCCACCACACCTTCCTTTCTTTCCTTCCTCAACAATATTGTGTGTGGAATGAATTCCTAGTCCATGTTCAGGTATTAAATCCTTACAGATGGGTGATTTTCCCCATCCCCTCATTAATTCTTGAGGAGGTCTTCCCACCTACTAGTCTAAATGTAATTCATTTCTGGGTGAGAGGTCTATTTTGGTTCTGAGAAATTAAATCCATTAGGTTATTGGTTCGGTGGAGGTTAACGCAAACATTCCTGGTCCCCTTCACCCTCTCTTTCATAGTATTCATAGTCTCTCTTAGCACATCGCCTTTCCAAAATTCATGCGACACTTATCCATTTTCTAGTAAATAACATAATTTACATTCATTGACCTTTTATACAAAGGTCCATTAATTCAAACATTCACACATATTGAGTTTTCCATAGTCTCTTGGCCCATATAATTATATTTACAAATAGGGGGAAACAAGGGTGTTACAGCCTTGGAACCATGACCCTAACAACAATTTATCATTTTCCCTTTTCCAATCTGTAGTAGAGTCAATACCAACCCTATGGAATTCAACAATGTCAAATAATAGACATGGTGACCTATAATAAATTTGGTCAATAATTTACATAAAAAATACAATGGAACCTCATTGTTATTGCAATGGGTGTATCAAATACCACAAACCACCTATCCCTAAAGTTGTTTATGAATGACTAGAATGTGCACCAGTCCATCCAAAGACTATTATTTCTTGTTTCAGGGGGTTGGTTGGTTCTAGGGTCAATAAATAGTGGTACAATAATCTTTTTGGTAATATGAAAATATTTTACCTCTTCCTTGCTCATGTTGGTTGAGTATTATTCTCTGATATTAGAACTATATTGAAATATATCAAATAATTGTCCATTATCATGGACAACGAAAGAAAAAATGGTGTTGAGGGAAGTGGCTAAGGAAAGATGATATGGATCTCTAGCATTCATAAAATCACCATTTAGGTTTCTAATTTCATCTAAAGATTGATTAAGTTTTATGTATGTTTATTGTGGGGGTGTATGGTGGTTAGTGTTTGGGTTTAAATCAATTTTTTCTCACTACAACATATTGAAAAATTTGCGATGACCACTTGCGACGAAAGTACTCTTTCGTCGCAACATGCAAGAGAAAAAGTTCATTTTTTTTAAATCCATCCCGTATTCGTCGCTATCTCGATGACTCTAGGTTAACTGAATTATTATGGTCAAAGTTTGTCGCAAGAGAGATGACTCTAGTTTGTCCGTCGCAAGAGCAACGACTTGCCTAACCTTAAAATTGACCGTTGAAAATAACCTAAAATATTGATAAAAAAGAATAAATATTTTTAGGTCACGTTCGTCGCAATTGCGACGATAATGACCTTAAATTGGAATATAAATATTTGACGATTTAAAGATGTTGTGACAATCTTGCTATAACAACGATGGTTCTGAAAGGATATTTTTGTGCGGAAGAATGTCGTAGAATGTTATCAGAGGTGGGGAAAAAAGTAAAGTGGGTGAAAAGGGTGATGGTAGATGTTATTTCCCTTGTAAAAAATGTTTCCTTAGACATCCTGTAAGAATTTTAATAGCAACAGCTAAAAAACGTTATACGAAATATGTTCACATTGATGGCGGATCGAATAAATATCATCCCATAGTAATTACCTATATATATATTATCTTTTTTTATTTTTTCAATTTTATACAAAATTATAAATTATATATATATATATATATATATATATATATATATATATATATATATATATATTGTTTGAATGTTTTTTATAGTATACATTAATTTTGCATGATTATTTGTAATTATAAAGTTAGAGTTGCCCTCTAAATTTCCGTAGAATATTGTGCCACCAAGTATTAGTAGAAATGATGTTGCACAAGCTGAGGAACATCATCATGACCAAGCAAATGAGGATCTCATGGAAGAAGATGATGGCACAAATCAAGTTAATGATCCCATGGAAGACGATGATGGGACAAATCAAATGATCCAAGATTTGTTTTCACAGCCAAATGAGGATGGGGAAAATGCTAGTATTTATGTGAACCTCTATTAGAAAAGGAAAATAAACAAATTTATGAAAGATCAAGAGAAAATCTTCTCTCCTCTACATTACTGCTAGTGAACTTAAAGGTTATGAATAATTTTCTAACACTTGTATGACAAAGATACTAAGGTATGTAATATGTTTCATCTCATATTGTACATAAATGTTGATTTTTTTCTATTTGTTTTTAGTGTTAATTAATGTGTAAAATAAGAATGCAATTTTTACGATTAATATTCTTACATTAACTAGTTGTTTGTTATGTTGTAGATTGTTAGGTCAATTTTTGTTACCATCGTCAAATATTTTACCTCACACATATCGAGGTTTGCATGCCATTATGAAAGACATTGGAATGGATTATCAAACTATAGATGCATGTCCTAATGACCATATTATATATTATGGACAACATGCTTCGAAAATCGAATGTCCGCAATGTCTTATTAGTAGATATCGAACCGATCAAGTAACAAAAAGGGTGCCTCGAAAGGTTCTTCGTCATATTCCCATAATTCCACATTTTCAGCGATTGTTCAGATGTGAAAGCATAGCACAATTTATGGATTACCATGCACGTAACAGAAGTGGAGATGGTGTTCGTCGAATGCCTGCCGATGGTTCCGCATTTAGGGAAATTGAGGAAAATGGGAAAATTTCAAAGATGAACCTCGTAATGTTAGGCTTTCATTGACAACTGACGGTGTTAATCAATTCAGAGAGCTTAGGTCTATTTACTCAGTGTGGACTATTTTTGTTATCAACAATAACATTCCTCCTTGGATGTCAATAAAGAAGGAGCACATAATGTTGACAATGATTGTTCCAGGTATTTGTTTACATTAATTTTTTGAATTTAACAT
>JZKD02S2259825.1:109936-127584 GCA_000966675.3 Picea glauca
CTACATGTGTACTGTATTTTTCAGATACTTTCGAAGTTATATAAATATATGTTAATTTATTAATTTACAATGCATCTTTTACATATCTGACATATTGCAGTTGAAACACCACAAGACTATGTGGTACAGTGGTCGTAAATTTCACATCAAACAATTGGATGAAACAAGGAAAAATTTGGATAGTGGGATAACTATAGTATTCCAGGTTACTAATGTTTCCTCTAGGAGTCACAGACATCCCCGAGAATTTGAAAATGGATACTATGGGTATTTAAACAATATACGTGAGTGTGACTTTAATTCCTTCAAATTAGTATTGTTCAATGTCAAATGGTATAGGTTACGAATGCATGAACGTGATGAGGAAAGAACTGTTAGTCAACATGCCAACGGATTTCCAATGATTAAAACAATGATGTTTGAAAGAGGACATGATCTCTATGTTTTTCCAAGCCAATGTGAACAGGTCTTTTACTCAAATGTTCCAGGTGAAAGGGATTGGTCATTTGTTGTTAGATATGATCCAAGAGGAAGGCCAATTAAGTATACTCATTTAAAAGAAGAAGATGATATTGAATATGAAGAAGATGATTCGACAGAATATCAGACAGATCCGGAAGATCATGGAGGGTCGACTGATGAAGAAGATGAATAATATCATGTTCTAGGCATAGGAGACAATATTGCAATTCCTGATGATGATGTCGATGAAAATATGCTCGAAAATGACATTGATGATGATGATGATATCATCAATCCTTTCAACATTGTTTCAGAACTTGATGATGATACAGATGTCAAGTTCGATGAAGAAGATCAAGATAGAGAATAAGGATGATTACATAGATGTTGAGGTTGGATTAGGTACATGACTATATAATATTTTAATTTGTATGAATTATTTTCTTAAAATAATTTACTTTTAATGTCATGGGTTAATTACATGTTTTTAAGTTTTATGCGACATTTTTTTATCCTAGGTTACATGTTGTTTAATTATTATTTGAAACCTGAAAATAGTTGTCAATATAGTAAAGTACGTGGTAGACTAAAAATATCATTTAGAAACACATAATTGCATGTACCTTCATTAATTTTTGTTTTTGTAGTTTCTATGCATGAATCTTAATAGGACATTGCTTTCGATTATTTTATATTTTATAGATTGGGTTTTGGGGATCAATTGAGAGTGATGTGAGGGGGAGTGGAGGGGCCATGTGAGCTTCCACCTTCATGTGGTTGGCCTTGTTAAGTAGAGGATAAATTATTCTTGAAACCAGGAGAAGGTCTTTCATTTTTATACCATCATGATCATATAAGATTTCATCAATATTGTTACCTATTTGAATCTTCTTAGAATTACCAGAAACCCTATTTTTCATATGTTCTGGTAGATACGTTAATGATTCCAAGTTTCATATTTGTATTTGACTAAAGGTCCAGCTAGCTTGCAAAGTATCAAATTGATATTTCAAGTTGATGAACCAAATATTAAATGAATCCAAGAATATTTTGATATCGTCTCAAGAGAGACTAATGTAAATAATCTTGCGACGAATTTGCTATACTATCGTCGAAAAACGTTCGTCGATAATTTGATGCCATTAGTATGTAATTTTGTACAAAAATAATGGATATTTGGGAATACACAATTTTCAAGGAAACTTTGCATGCCTTAATGATATGGGAGGGTTTCTGGACTCAAATTTGATTGACACACCCACTTTCTTCCATCATCAATTCATCATGGAAATTACCATAAACCCAATTCTTTTTCATCTAGTAGATATGTTAATGATTCCAAGTTTCATATTTGTATTTGAATGAAGTTCCATCTAGATTTCAAAGTATCAAATTGATATTTCAATTTGATAAACCAAATATGAAATGAATCCAAGCATCATTTGATATCGTCAGAAGAGAGACGAATGTAAATAATCTTGTGACGAATTTCCTATACTATCAACGAAAAACGTTCGTCGATAATTTTATGTCATTAGTTTATAATTTTGTACAAAAATAATGGATCTTGGGGACTACACTATCGTCAAGCAATGAGGAACGAGGAACTATGAACGAGGAACAAAAATTGCATGAGGACTAGACACCGACAGTAGGGACCTGCGAATGGGGTCAACGTTGAAATTTTTTCAAACAGTTTCTGTATGCACTGAAATTTGTCATGGATAGACTATTAGAATGCCTTAACTATATGGGAGGGTTTCTAGACTCAAATTTGAGTGACACACCCACTTTCTTCCATCATCACTTCATCATGTAAACCATAAACCCTAATTTTCTTTTAGAGTACCTAATTTGGTTGACGCAAGTTTTAGGCTTTCGTCAATATTTCTTCATTTTTCTTCTAGGTTCTACATTAATGTATATACAATGTATATACATCATTTTTGTGTTGAAAAATCCCTATATTTCTTTTTTTTCTTAATCAACACCATCAAGATATTGGAGGCTGGCAACAAGGACCTGCGAATGGGGCCAACGTTGAAATTTTTTCAAACAGTTTTTGTATGCACTGAAATTTGTCATGGATAGACTATTGGCATGCCTTAACAACATGGGAGGGTTTCTAGACTCAAATTTGAGTGACACACCCACTTTATTCCATCATCAATTTATCATGTAAACCATAAACCCTAATTTTCTTTCAGAGTACCGAATTTGGTTGACACAAGTTTTAGGCTTTCGTCATCCTTTTTTTATTTTACTTCCAGGCTATACATTAATGTATATACAATGTATCTGTGTCATATTTGTGATGAAAAATCCCTCTATTTCTTTGATTTCTTAATCAAAACCATCAAGATACTAGAGGCAGGAAACAATGACATGTGAATGGGGCCAACGTCGAAATGTTTTCAAACTGTATCTGTATGCATTGAAATTTGACCTCGATAGACTATTCTCATGACTTAATGATATGGGAGGGTTTTTGGACTCAAATTTCACTGACACATCCACTTTCTTCCATCATCAATTCATCATAGAAATTACCATAAACCCAATTGTTTTTCATATGTTCTAGTAGATATGTTAATGATTCCAAGTTTCATATTTCTATTTGATTGAAGGTCCAACTAGCTTCCAAATTATCAAATTGAGATTTCAAGTTGATAAACGAGATATGAAATGAATCCAAGCATCATTTGATATTGTCGTAAAAGAGACAAATGTAAATAATCTTACGACGAATTCTCTATACTATCGACGAAAAATGTTCGTCGATAATTTTATGCCATTAGTATATAATTTTGTACAAAAATAATGGATATTGGGGACTACACCATGGTCAAGGAACAAGGAATGAAGAATGTGGAACGAGGAACGAAAATTGCAAGAGGACTAGACACTGACATCAGGGAACTGCGAATGGGGCCAACATTGGAATTTTTTCAAACATTTTTTGTACTTCAATTTGAGTGACACACCCACTTTATTCCATCATCAATTCATAATGTAAACCATAAACCCTAATTTTCTTTCCGAGTACCCAATTTGGTTGACGCAAGTTTTAGGCTTTCGTCGATATTTCTTCATTTTTCTTTCAGGTTCTACATTAATGTATATACAATGTATCTGTGTGATCGTTGTGATGAAAAATACCTCTATTTCATTGATTTCTTAATCAACACCATCAAGATACTAGAGGCTGGCAACAGGGACCTACGAATGGGGCCAACTTTGAAATTTTTTCAAACAATTTTTGTACGCACTGAAATTTTTCATGGATAGACTATTGGCATGACTTAATGATATGGAAGGGTTTCTGGACTCAAATTTGAGTGACACGCCCACTTTCTTCCACCATCACTTCATCATGTAAACCATAAACCCCGATTTTCTTTCAGAGTAACCAATTTGGTTGATGCAAGTTTTAGGATTTCGTCGATCTTTCTTCATTTTTATTTCAGGTTCTACATTAATGTATATATAGTGTATCTGTGTCATCGTTGTGATGAAAAATCCCTTTATTTTGTCAATTTATTAATCAACACCATCAAGATACTAGAGGTGGGCAACAGTGACATGTGAATGGGGCCAACTTCGAAATGTTTTCAAATTGTATCTGTATGCATTGAAATTTGACCTGGATAGACTATTGGCATGCCTTAATGATATGGGAGGGTTTCGGGACTCAAAATTGACTAACACACCCACTTTCTTCCATCATCAATTCATGATGTAAACCATAAACCCAACTATTTTTCATATGTTCTAGTAGATATGTTAATGATTCCAAGTTTCATATTTGTATTTGACTAAAGGTTCAACTAGCTTGCAAAGTATCAAATTGAGATTTCAATTTGATAAACCAAATATGAAATGAATCCAAGCATCGTTTGATATCATCACAAGAGAGATGAATGTAAATAATCTTGCGACGAATTTGTTATACTATCGACGAAAAACGTTCGTTGATAATTTTATGCCATTAGTATGTAATTTTGTACAAAAATAATGGATCTTGGGGACTACACCATGGTCAAGGAACGAGGAACGAGGAACAAGGAACGAAAATTGCATGAGGACTAGACGCCGACAGTAGAGACCTGCGAATGGGGCCAACGTTGAAAATTTTCAAACATTTTTTGTACTAAAATTTGAGTGACACACCCACTTTCTTCCATCATCAATTCATCATGTAAACCATAAACCCTAATTTTCTTTTAGAGTACCCAATTTGCTTGACGCAAGTTTTAGGATTTCACCGGTCTTTCTTCATTTTGATTTCAAGTTCTAATTAATGTATATATAATGTATCTACGTCTTTGTTGTGATGAAAAATCCCTCTATTTCATTGATTGCTTAATCAACACCATCAAGATACTAGAGGCTAGCAACAGGGACCTGTGAATGGGGCCAACATTGAACTTTTTTCAAACAGTTTATGTATGCACTATAATTTGTCATGGATAGACTATTGGCATGCCTTAACGATATGGGAGGGTTTCTAGACTCAAATTTGAGTGATACAACCACTTTATTCCATCATCACTTCATCATGTAAACCATAAACCCTAATTTTCTTTCCGAGTACCCAATTTGCTTGATGTAAGTTTTAGGATTTCGTCGGTCTTTCTTCATTTTTCTTTCAGGTTATACATTAATGTATATAAAATGTATCTTTTTCATCATTGTGATGAAAAATCCCTCTATTTCATTGATTTCTTAATCAAAACCATCAATATATTATAGGCGGGCAACAGTGACATGTGAATGGGGCCAACGTCGAAATGTTTTCAAACCATATCTGTATGCATTGAAATTTGACTTGGATACACTATTCGCACGCCTTAACGATATGGGAGGGTTTCTGGACTCAAATTTGACTGACACACCCACTTTCTTCCATTATCAATTCATGATGTAAACCATAAACCCAAGTATTTTTCATATGTTCTAACAGATATGTTAATGATTCCAATTTTCATATTTGTATTTCACTGAAGGTCCAGTTAGCGTGAAAAGTATCAAATTGAGATTTCAAGTTGATAAACAAAATATGAAATGAATCCAAGAATAATTTGATATCGTCGCAAGAGAGACAAATGTAAATAAACTTGCGACAAATAATCTATACTATCGATGAAAAAGGTTTGTCGATAATTTTATGCCATTAGTATGTAATTTTGTACAAAAATAATGGATCTTGGGGACTACACCATGGTCATGGAACGAGGAACGAGGAACGATGAACGAGGAATGAAAATTGAACGAGGAATAGACACCAACAACAGGGACCTGCGAATGGGGCCAACGTTGAAATTTTTTCAAACAGTTTCTATACTCAAATTTGAGTGACACACCCACTTTCTTCCATCATCAATTCATCATGTAAACCATAAACCCTAATTTTCTTTTATAGTACTGAATTTGGTTGACACAAGTTTTAGGCTTTCATCAGTATTTCTTCATTTTTCTTTCAGGTTCTACATTAATGTATATACAATGTATCTTCGTCATTGTTGTGATGAAAAATCCCTCTATTTCGTTGATTTCTTAATCAACACCATCAAGATACTAGAGGTTGGCAACAGGAACCTGTGAATGGGGCCAATGTCGAAAGTTTTTCAAACAATTTCTATATGCACTGAAATTTGTCATGGATAGACTATTGGCATGCCTTAATTATATGGGAGGGTTTATAGACTCAAATTTGAGTGACACACCCACTTTCTTCCATCATCACTTCATCATGTAAACCATAAACCCTAATTTTCTTTCAGAGTACCCAATTTGGTTGACGCAAGTTTTAGGCTTCTGTCAATATTTCTTCATTTTGATTCCAGGTTCTACATTAATGTATATACAATGTATTTGCTTCATCGTTGTGATGAAAAATCCCTCTATTTCGTTGATTTCTTAATCAACACCATGAAGATACTAGAGGCGGGCAACAATGACATGTGAATGGGGCCAACATCAAAATGTTTTTAAACTGTATCTGTATGCATTGAAATTTGAATTGGATAGACTATTCACATGCCTTAACAATATGGCAGGGTTTTTGGAATTAAATTTGACTGACACACCCACTTTCTTCCATCATCAATTCATCATGTAAACCATAAACCCAACTATTTTTCATATGTCGTAGTAGATATGTTAATGATTGCAAGTTTCATATTTGTATTTGCCTGAAGGTCCATATCGCTTGAAAAGTATCAAATTGAGATTTCAAGTTGATAAACCAAATATGAAATGAATCCAAACATCATTTGATATCGTCACAATAGAGACAAATGTAAATAATCTTGCGACGAATTTGCTATACTATCAATGAAAAAAGTTCGTCGATAATTTTATGTCATTAGTATGTAATTTTGTACAAAAATAATGGATCTTGGGGACTACACCATGGTCAAGGAATGAGGAACGAGGAACGATGAATGAAGAATGAAAATTGCATGAGGACTACACACCGACAACAGGGACCTGCAAATGGGGCCAACGTTGAATTTTTTTCAAACAGTTTCTGTATGGACTGAAATTTGTCATGGATAGACTATTAGCATGCCTTAACGATATGGGAGGGTTTCTAGACTCAAATTTGAGTGACACACACACTTTCTTCCATTATCACTTCATCATGTAAACCATAAACCCTAATTTTCTTTCAAAGTACCCAATTTGGTTGACGCAAGTTTTAGGCTTTCATCGATCTTTCATATGTCTCATCAACCTTTAGTATTTGTCATTGTTTGGTCAGTTTTTATTCATTGAGGGAATAATATGAGGCATTCTTGAAATTTCCTCAAGCTCTTCCAATATTTCCTTGTATTTTATTCTTCTAAATGTAGTAAACTATCTACCATAACATCTAAGAAAGGAAACAATTTTTCTAATGGAATATTCCCACCAAATTAGAATTCGACCTTTGTCCCCTCGGGGCCTTGGAATTAGCTTCCATATTTTGGGGTGGATAACTTCCCCCACTCCCCTATTGAACAATGGGTTAGCTTCCATATTTATAGGACCATGCAAATAATTATTTATATTCTTAAATATGTTAATTCTTTGGCTAGCAATTCTATCCTCCACTCAATACCCATTATGATGTGTTGAGGTTCATTCTTCATTTCTACATTAATTTTTTGAGTGGGTATACATTCCCTGTATTTAAGAACAACTTAGTTAGTATGGTCATGGGATACCTTCATTGTATTTTACATTTACCAGTTGTAACATTGGTCAAGTTGTGTGATGGGTACTTTTGCTTCTCATCATTCACTTGAGTGGATTCTTCCCTTTGGGTTTAGTTATTAGTTTTGATTCTATACTATAGCAACAAAAAACTTAGATTATCCATCTTCCAATGCTACAATGATCCACTATCAAATTCTTTATTTTCTCTAAGCATTCCTCTAGTTATACTACCATTTCCCTTTGCATTCATATCGTTCATCTTGCCTTCTTCTAGAGGATTCACTAGAAATAGCCAACTCCTAATCACTATTGCAACTTATTAAATCAATAATTATTGAATATTATCCTTTTTTTAAATGCAATTGTGTTGGCTCACTAATCATCAATGACTAGTTCTCCTTCTTAGTGGTCACAATTTTGGTTTCTCTAATTATTTTTGTCTCCATCATAATGATTATTCTATAATCACCATCTAATATTACTAAATTGGGTAGAGTGAGATCTTATATTTCCATATGAAATTGAAATCATTAATAGTCCAATTGATAATGTTGTAGTGATCCTTGGAATCTATTGAATTAATTCAATATGAAATGTTCATTGATCACCTTGTCGAAGTGATTGATGGATTTTATCGTCAACCAACAACTCTAGTGGCCTCAATTTTGATTTCTCTAACTTTCCCCATGTATCCTTCATCATATTGTTTACTATGGAACCATCATCCAATAACATATTGGTTCGAGAGCGATCTCCTATTTCCATATGTATTTTTGTGCTCCATCCTTGTCTAAGATCATAATGTTTGTAACCTATACTCCGTGTTTCATTGTATCAATAAATTTTTGGTATTGATATCATTAATAGTCTAATTGATCATCATGATAGCCCTCTGAATATGTATAATTAATTCTTCCCAAGTTTCTCATTGATCATAATTAATTCTTCCCAAGTTTCTCATTGATCACCTTGTTGAAGCCCTAGTTATAGATTTTAGAATCTATCAACTCATTGTTTAATAATGTGTAGATCAACATGAATTCTAGAGTTTTCTTATTTGTATCATGCATTCCATGTTCTATGGAAATCAACACAAATTCTCTCTCTTGTGCTAGTTTGAACATTCTTTGCATTTGGTTCCTCATTTCTCTAGTGTGTTTTGGTTGACATAGATTCTTTTGTCTTTGTGTCAACAAACACATTCTACTTAATTGTTTTATTAATACAATGAATTTACAATTCTCTACTAATGATTCTTTTGTTATTTTGGTGTCACTAGACACATCTTCCTTTTCACCTATGTCAATTGACATAGCCATGACCTTTGTATTCTCGAGATGGTAGGATTTGATGTTGTTTCAGTGCTCTTCATGTTGAAATGTTGTATTAGGGGTTATGGTAGTTTAGCTCATTAGGAGTTACAAGTCAGATAAAGGTTACATTGGTTTAGAATTGTGCTTTATAGGGATTAGGGGCTAATGTTTATATGGGTTAGGTATGGCGAGAATTAAGGGTTAGGTGTTAGGGATGATAAGGGTTATAGTGTTATGGATTAAATTGGTTATATGGTTTGAGTATTATAAGGATTAATGTTTGTGAGATATATGCATTAGGTGCTTAGGGTTAATAAGTTAGGCTTTAGCAATTTGGGGTTTATAAGTTAGAAATTTTAGAGGTTATAAGCAATTAGGGTTAACATAGGTGATAGACTAGTATTAATAATGGATAGATGTAATAGTCAATGTACATGTTTGGGGTTATAAGGGTTAAAGATTAGGGTTAAATTTTCAAGGGTTTAGGGGTTTGGGATTCTAAAATTTGTAGTGGTTATGAGTCAAATGAGTTTGGGGAAATAAATTATAGTGATTATAAGGGTTAATGGACATAGGTTCTTAGGGGTTATATGGTTACTCGATAATAGTGGTTGTACATAATATTATTAAAAATTATAGTTACAGGGGTTTAGGCAGGATCTAAAAGAGATTTGGTGAAGATATCTACTTGTTGATCTACTAAAGGAACAAAGATTCGCACAAGTTGTTCTTGAGCATGAGATTGCCAAATTTAGTGCATCCAAATATCCATGTGTTTTGTCTTCTGATGATTCATTGGATTATGAATAAGATCAATGGTAATTTGATTTTCACAAAGGTGGAATGATTTTGTGGAGGAAAACCAAGTTGATCAAGTATCATCTGTATCCAGGGAAGATGCTTCCCGACATGAACTTCACTAGCATAGTTTTCCTTAGTGGAGAAGAGAATAATAACTTGTTTCTTCTTAGATCACTAAAAAAATGGTCAAAAGACAAGAGAAAACAAGTATCCCAAGGTAGATATTATCTCATCAAGATCAGTAACCTAGTGGACATTGAAAAATCCAAGGAGGCAGATATGAGTACGATCGGGCATGGATGGTACTCGGTTCTCCATATTTTCAATGGACACCAAGGGAGCACCAAACACCGCAAGACATGTGGTTCTCTTTCATATGCTGGACCCTATCTCCGATTGAATTGATTTCAGGGTGGGAAAGTCATTAAAAAGAAAATATAACTCTTCCCAGGCCCCCTATGAAATCTCCATATTTCCTAACATTGTCGTGCACCAACATGTCCTGGTTCAGGAATATTAACCCAATTCTCTTTCGATGTTCATGCAGAGTGCACCCTTCATACAAGGATTCCCCATCTCTTAGGATCAACTAACCAACCATGTCCAAGTGATGTTCACATGGAACATTTCCCCACTTCACTCTTCAAAGTTCTCATTTGAATAATTGCTACTACCACCAAGATCTGCACCAAGGGCACATGTTGATATCATGAAAAAAAACTATATATTTTATAATATATTCATATAACATATAACATATTATATAAAATATGACATATAATATAAAAATATTTATAAAATAAAAATATATATATTATATAAAATATAAAAAAAAATTATAAAATAAAAATATTGTTATATATATGTTACAAATATATAACATATATATGTTATATATGTAAGATATATATGTTATATATGTTACATATATAACATATATATGTAACATATATGTTATATGTGTTACAAACAGAACTCGACCACACCCTAAAACCATTCGCAATATTGCACACAGTGAAAATAGAATCCGACTGGTGCCATAACCCCATTCACATTGCACAGTCCACAGTCGAACCGACCCCTAACCCCATTCACCCTAACTCGTCCCATGAACTCGACCGACCCCATTCCATGCATTGATCCCTGAACTTGGCCGACCCCATTCGGCCCATTCGAATTCATTTCGATCCAAAAAGGTAGACAAAGACCCCAACAAGAGACACGGTGACCCCAGCAAGAAGCCACGGAGACAAAAAGTGACAAAAAAGCGAGCTAGACCAACAATGCCTTTCATTCTAGTAAATTTTCCTCACTTTGTCCTTTTCAAAATTTTCATTCTGAAAAGTCTAGGGCACACATGCATCATCATTTGAATGACATATTCTATATATTCGATCTAGGGCACCATGTTTGAATTATATATTTTGCATATTTGAGTTAGGGCATATTCGAATTTAAATCTATGCCAACCATCTAAAACACTTCAAGAATCCATCTAAAATACCATAACTGCAAATTGGGCAGTCAAACAATGTGAAATAGCCTACAGTCCAAGTGTTTGTCAAAAGTTGACACTCAGGAATTCATATAAAATTACTACAGTAATGAGTAAATTCATAACAACTTCTATAAAAAAATTAGTGGAAAATTGTTTGACGAAAGACCAACACAGTAAAACCAAGAAAAAGACCAAAAATAATTGAGTGGGAATTTTACAGTTTTAACTGCACACAAAGCTCTTCATTAGGTTGGTAAATTTCTTGTAGAAACATAACATTAGGTTAGTAAATTGAGAACATTCATTTGAGGGATAACTATTTTTGGGCACCCCCAACCCCTCTGGAATTTAGTGAAATAATGATAATTTTGTAACCAATTTTTAGGTCTTCCCTCCTCTAAAGACCCCATTGATGGTGAGTTGTTTACCCTCTCTTACTTCTTTCGTTGCTTGACACTTAGCCAATGATATATTTTATTTACTTTCAATAGTAGAAGGCATTTTATTGTCCATGTCTAGTCCCTCCACCAACCCCCTTGGCTCCATCTCGAATTATTTTCATGATCTTAACAACCATAAGCACTTTAGGGCAATTTTTTTAGACTTCTTCTTAGGGTCATTTGTGGGTATAAGGGATTGTGACTTAGTCTCTTTGACCAAAACATTATTTTTTTGTACATGGACCAACTTAGTATCATTAGAATCAAATATCGTGTATACAGGGGTACACTACATTCCCCCAGAACAATCTTATTCTAAATGATCTCCCCCAGCTCCTGTAATAACTCTTTTCAGCTAGACCTTCCCTCGACCCTTTTTTATCCAATTAGGGACTCAAACATCAAATGAGGACCATCACTTGTTAAGTCCATATGTTTAGTAGTATCCTCGTAACCAATTGGAATCAAGAAGCCACTAGGAACATTATGAAGGTGCAAGAACATGTATGAGATATACATACCTATTTTATCTGGATATGTTGTTCGAGTTAATGTGTCAGGTTGTGTAGAATCATTTCTAGATGCCGAGTGATGATGATCATTCTTCAGACACCCAACTTAATGAAAAAGCACACAACAAAAAAAGAGTCTCCAACACTCTAATTTTTGTTGGAATTTCCAATTTCTCCATTCTATATCCATATCCAATTTTTATAATAGACCTTCTATAAGGTCTATTTCGACCAAAATACCCCCAACCATGCGATATTACTTCTACATACATCGATCCTCCAAAGAAACAAATCAACCAATGGTATTTCCTATGCCCTCCAATATCTTTCTATTCCAAAGCTCAATGGGTAAACCAAGAAACAATACCCATATATTTTGAATGAATGTAGGTTCCCTTTGTGGGTCAAATCCCAACATCCACCTCTTGAGACATAAACCTGATGGGCCCCATAACTACTCATTTTCCAACAAAAGGGTTGCATATGCTTTAGATTTCACGCGAAAAAATATCCAACCACATACAAGAAGATGAAAGGATGACAAGTACCCCAACATAGTCTTCTAATGCTCACCCAACCATAGTTTCAAAGAGACACCTTTAACAATCTTGCCTATAAAATATCCCAACCACTGCCATGGTCATCAAACCTTTTGAGTTCTCAACATAAAATGTTCTAATTCTTCTTTGATGTGGCACTTATACTCTTTTGTTCATTAGGTTAGTGTGAACCTGTACAAACTTAAAACAATGTTTAAGTGTGACTTTAGATTAGGACCAACCTTAAAATAACTTAAAGTAGTTTCTATTAATTAAATTTTCTTTCATTTGGATATCCTCCTACAAGGGATGACCTCATATGACTTGATGAGAATCATTCTTTAAACACCCAACTTCATGACAAACAACACAACAAAAAAAGAGTCTCCAACACTCTAATATTTGTTGGAATTTCCAATTTCTCCATTTTGTATCCATATCCAATTTTTATAATAGACCTTCTATAAGGTCTAATTCGACCAAAATATGCCCAACCATGTGATATTCCTTCTCCATACATCGATCCTCCAAAGAAAAAAATCAACCAATGGTATTTCCTATGCCCTCCAATATCTTGCTATTCCAAAGCTCAATGGGTAAACCAAGCAACAATACCCATATCTTTTGAATGAATGTAGGTTCCCTTTGTGGGTCAAAGCCCAACATTCACCTCTTGAGACATAAACCTGATGGGCCCCATAACTAGTCATTTTCCAACAAAAGGGTTGCATATTTTTTAGATTGCACAAGAAAACATACCCAACCACATACAAGAATATGAAAGGATGACAAGTACCCCAACATAGGATTATAATGCTCACCGAACCACAGTTTCAAAGAGACAACTTTAACAATCTTGCCTATAAAATCTCCCAACCACTGCCATGGTCATCAAACCTTTTGAGTGCTCAACATAAACTGTTCTAATTCTTCTTTGATGTGGCACTTATATTCTTTTTTTCATTGGGTTAGGGTGAACCAATACAAACTTAAAACAATATTTAATTGTGACTTTAGGTTAGGATCAACCTAAAAATAACTTAAAGTTGTTTCTATTAATTAAATTTTATTTCATTTGGATCCCCTCCTACTAGGGATGACCTCATATGACCTGATGAGAATCATTCTTCAGACACCCAACTTCATGACAAAACACACAACAAAAGAAGAGTCTCCAACACTCTAAGTTTTGTTGGAATTTCCAATTTCTCCATTCTGTATCCATATCCAATTTTTATAATAGACCTTCTATAAGGTCTAATTCGACCAAAATACGCCCAACCATGCGATCTTCCTTCTCCATACATCGATCCTCCAAAGCAACAAATCAACCAATGGTATTTCCTATTCCCTCCAATATATTGCTATTCCAAAGCTCAATGGGTAAACCATGCAACAATACCCATATATTTTGAATGAATGTAGGTTCCCTTTGTGGGTCAAAGCCCAACATCCACCTCTTGAGACATAAACCTAATGGGCCCCATAACTAGTCATTTTCCAACAAAAGGGTTGCATATGCTTTAGATTGCACGAGAAAACATACCCAACCACATACAAGAAGATGAAAGGATGACAAGTACCCCAACATAGGCTTCTAATGCTCACCCCACCATAGTTTCAAAGAGACACCTTTAACAATCTTGCCTATAAAATCTCCGAACCACTACCATGGTCATCAAACCTTTTGAGTGCTCAAAATAAAATGTTCTAATTCTTCTTTGATGTGGAACTTATACTCTTTTTTTCATTCGGTTAGGGTGAACCTGTACAAACTTAAAACAATGTTTAATTGTGACTTTAGGTTAGGACCAACCTAAAAATAGCTTAAAGTTGTTTCTATTAATTAAATTATCTTTCATTTGGATCCCCTCCTACTAGGGATGACCTCATATGACCTAATGAGAATCATTCTTCAGACACCCAACTTCATGACAAAACACACAACAAAACAAGAGTCTCCAACACTCTAATTTTTGTTGGAATTTCCAATTTCTCCATTCTGTATCCATATCCAATTTTTATAATAGACCTTCTATAAGGTCTAATTCGACCAAAATACACCAAAACCACGCGATATTCTCCATACATCAATCCTCCAAAGCAAAAAATCAACCAATGGTATTTCCTATGCCCTCCAATATCTTTCTATTCCAAATCTCAATGGGTAAACCAGGCAAAAATAGCCATATATTTTAAATGAATGTAGGTTCCTTTTGTGGGTCAAAGCCCAATATTGACCTCTTGAGACATAAACCTGATGGGCCCCATAACTAGTCATTTTCCAACAAAAGGGTTTCATATGCTTTAGATTGCATGAGAAAACATACCCAACCACATACAAGAATATGAAAGGATGACAAGTACCCCAACATAGGCTTCTAATGCTCACCCAACCATAGTTTCAAAGAGACACCTTTAACAATATTTCCTATAAAATTTCCCAACCACTGCCATGGTCATCAAACCTTTTGAGTGCGCAACATGAAATGTTCTAATTCTTCTTTGATGTGGAACTTATACTCTTTTTTTTCATTAGGTTAGGGTGAACCTGTACAAACTTAAAACAATGTTTAATTGTGACTTTAGGTTAGGACCAACCTAAATTTGACCTTCTTTTTTCTTAATTAGTCATCCATTAAGGTCATTTATTTCCTTCTTTTATAGCCACAATGTCAATGAAGCATGTGTTATGCCTCCATTTGACCTTGTTTGACCATAGAGATACTTTCTAATGCCAGATGGCACAATTTCAAGAAATATGTTCCTCCATTAGCTCTTTATTTTTCACATGCCTTACTCTGAACTTTCTCCATTGTAGGTATTTTTTTGTATTTTTGGTTTTTTCTTACCATATGTCATGCTTTAGCCACCTATTGAAGTTTGGAATTAATATTCTACATAGTGCTTCATTTAGCCATGGGTTTCGGACCTTGGTTTCAATCTTTGGAACAAGGCTCTTCATCAATGATGCAACAAAAATGTAATGAAATCCATGTATCCATGCCTCAAATGTGCCAAGTCTAAAAAAATGGAATCTCTTCATGAAATTTTCCTCTAGAACATCCTCCAACAAGACAATCATATTTCTCCACACCTTGGACAATGAATGGTGCTATGGAAAGATGGAATAAAGTGCATATCCTCCACAACTTGTAACTGCCATTGAAGTCTATGGATGTTTTGTTGTGCTCGGATGACACTCACATTTTTAGGGGATAGGAACTAGCTCCACCTGGGAATTTCACTCCCTTGTGGGGTGTGAGACAACTCTAGAATCTCTATTGTACCTAGAAGGTGAATCAACAGGTTGGCTACCCATTGGGTTAGGGTGAACCTATACAAACTTTAAACAATGTTTAATTGTGACTTTAGGTTAGGACCAACCTAAAAATAACTTAAAGTTGTTTCTATTAATTAAATGTTCTTTCATTTTGATTCCCTCCTACTAGGGATGAACTCATCATCATCGAATATAACATCAAAAATTGTCCTTCCAAGTGAAGTTGACCTTCTTTTTTCTTAATTAGTCAACCATTAAGGTCATTTATTTCCTTCTTTTGTAGCCACAATGTCAATGAAGCATGTGCTATGCCTCCATTGGACCTTGTTTGACCATAGAGATACTTTCTAATTCCCAAATCATCTGGTAGAAGTGGGGCTTGTTGCAGAGATGGAGGTGACTAGGGGTTGTTCCCCTACTACATGATTCTCTGACAACTCTTTAGATAAGACTATGCGTTGATCATCACTCTGAAGGTATTTATTTTCTACAACATCGACCAATAATTTATTTCCTTATACCTTTCAAACAATTTATTGAAAAGAATATCCATGGGATTATTTGATAGGCTTGCAAAGTGTCATCAAGTTTCTTCCTTCTTTCCATGCAATGTTGAACAAAAAAATACTCGTCGTAGAATTATTCAAGAGCCTACTCACAATCTCAAAATCCGACAAATTGATTTGATGAAACTTGAAATTGAAGACACAACCCTTGGACAATCTTTACGAAACCATTAATGTGTTGCAATTCCTCTCAATGTACAAACGCACAATTTCATCATAATATCCTTATGAATAATGTTTAGGTATGCCATAAAATCCCTAGTTGTGCCCTCCATTTGTATTGCCATTATATGAAATAGAGGTCCTAAGGTTCTAAGTATGTAATGGTGGGGTCATTTGTTAAGATGATGGGGAGGTGGGGTTTAAGGGAATGTCTTTCACCTTATTTTTTATACTAAACGTAAAAAAAATCCATCATAACATCTTCATGAATGATGCCCATGCAGCCAAATGCACGTGGAATATGTGTCACTTATCATGCAACATGGATTAGGTAGATACCCTATCTTACCACCACTTCCCTTGCCACCCTTAAGTCCTTATTTAATTCCATAGGTTTATCATGCAATATGGTTTAGCATGTGTTTTTGTTGTTGTCAGGATTTGGTGGTATGTGCTTATCATGCAACATGGATTAGGTAGATACCCATGTTCAACCCTAGGTTTCTTTGATTCCTACAAAACTATTATTGTTTCCCTATAGTATTGGGGTTTAGGATGGCCTTGTGGGAATTGAAAATGAAACACATGGGGGTTAGAAAAAATTAGAGGTGTTTGTGTCATGTGGTTCCTCTTCCTTGAGTAGAGGGTGCCTAGTTGGGTTATCCTAGTCTAGTATTTATATTTTTCTATACCATTTCTAGAATTTATGGAATTGCTCAAGTTCAAGTGAGAATTTTTTGTTTAGGTTCATTACGCACAAATCCAACAAACAACAACCTTAATACTTTTTTTTTCTTAGATCCATATGATAAATTTATCATGTCCTTAGTGTTTTCACATTTTTAATATGTCCTTAATATGTCCAAAAT
>JZKD02S2259825.1:134940-157784 GCA_000966675.3 Picea glauca
ATGGTCACAGTCTCCAAATCCATCCAATGCATCTAAAGTTTTCTAATATTTCCCAAATCTCATTCATAGGTTAAATATTATAATCCCTAAAATAATAATTTAGATCATACAACCCTTGTTTTCCTTCATTGAACATGGTCAAAGCCTTGAGACCCATGCCTGGTATGCAAATTCTCTTAGTGATGCCTATATCCCACCAAGAGGCCAATGATTTGAGTTTGTATGGTGGTTTGAGTCCTTTTTCATGGACTAGGGATGATGTTGTAGTTAAAGGCTTTGATCATACTTTATGGATTAAGAACCCTATTTTCATCACCTAATCATGGTCAAGGCCCCAACATAAATCCCTACTACACAAAAAATCCTAATGGAAACTTCGTCCAACCCGTATGCAAAAGATCCCCTTTAAATGTCTCATGTTGTAGTTCATGGCTTTAATCATTGCCTATTAACCCAATAATATTTTTTCAAGGCCTAATTCCTTGGATTTATCCCCCAACCATGGTTAAATCCTTCATAGACATATTTGATACACAAAATATTATAACAATACCCATATCTCACTCAAAGGTTCATGATTCCCTATAGAGAACATGTTATGTGGTTTAGGGCATTGATTATGTCCCTTAATCCCTAAAGGATTCATAAATGACCCAAGGGCCTTATTTTCCTCTCTTTACCATGGCTAATTACTTAATGCAAATGTCCCTAGTGAAAAATATTTCATAATGGTACACATATTCAACTTGGAGGCCAAATATTTCCTCTAAAGGGATTATGTTGAAGGTGATGTTAATGTATATTGAGCATTACAAATCCATTTATGGACTAAGGCCCTTATTTTCCTCCCTCCCTTTGTTATGGTAAAGTCCTTGAGACCCATTCCTACTATGAAAAAACTTATTATTATACTTGTATCCTACTTATATGACAAAGATTCACTTTAAAGGAACTATGTTGTAGTTTGAGGCCTTGATCATGTCCTATTAGATCAACAATATTAACTTAGGTCCTAATTCCCTCAAATTCTGACCCAACCATGGTCAAGGCTCTAGTACCCATCCCTAATGCATAAAACCTTCTAATGGAATCCACATACCATTGTAATGATAATGATATCTTATATATGGATTTTTTTGTGGTTTGTGGCCTTGTCCATGGCCCTTGTAGGTCCTCGAAAGATTCATTTAGAGACTAAGGGATTTATTGTCCTCTCATACACATTATCAATGCATTGAGACCTATCCCCATTATCAAAGGAATTATAGGAGAAACCATGTTCCACTTGGAGGATATGGTAATATAAATATTAAACTAGTAATATTAATATTAAAATTGTAGCCTAAAATAATTTATTATTATTTTTTTAAATAAATATTACTCGTCGCACTTGCGACAACAATCATACACCCGTGGTGGATTCTCTATATAAACAACAAAAGTGGTCATTGCATGCGTGACACCAACTTAAATCGTTGCGACGAATTTGTTATACAAACAATGAAAGGTGTCATCGCACTTGCGATGACAACTTAAATTGTTTTGACATAGTTGCCACACAAACAATGAAAGTTGTCGTCGCAAGTGTGCTACACAAACAATGAAAATTGTTGTCGCAAGTGAGACGACAACTTAAATTGTTGTGACGTAGTTTCTAGATAAACTGCGACACATTTTCTATATAAGAAACAAAATCTGTCATCGCAATTGTCTTCTCAATTGCGACGAAATGTTGGTTTCTTTTAGTTTGCCCTTATTGTCGAATTGGTGATGATATTTATTTTTTTGTCGCAATTGTGAGAAGTTCCCTATGGTCTTCGCTCTTGCGACAGTAATTCAAATTCATCACAATTTCCACATGACATAAAATGACGTTTCAGAGACTCAAGATTCGTCACAATGTCCATGACATAATGTCTCAAGAGTGTCGAAATAGTGGTCGCAAAATGAGCCAAATTTGCTAGTGTCTCCATCCTAACTGAATAATTATTGCATTTAAACAATAACAAAAGAATTTTTCAAACTATTTAAATTTGTATAATTTAAAAAATATAGAAATGACATTTGGAATTAAACCCACTTCAAAATGAGAACTCTTCTATTGGAAAGGTTGAGTGCTAGTGGTGCAAATATCCCTCATTCGTGTCCTCATCAAATCTAGGATAAATCAACAACAAAATTTTGAACTTATGCTTATACTGAGAGGGGGGTGAATCAATATAACATACTTTTTAATTTATTTAACCATTCATCAATCATTCATTAGCTAAGAAATAGTAATCACATATAGAACCAAATCATAATGCAAAGAGTTTAACATGGAAACCCAATCGAGAGAAAACAATAAACTTATCTTTATAAATGTCTATAGGAACCAACCTATTGTTACAAATATTGTAGGCACCAACCTACTGAAGATATCAATATCCTTAACTGTGCACCAACTCAGTAATATGTGGGTACCAACCTACTAGAGACACCAATCTCCTCAATTGATCATCAACTCAGCAGCACCTGTAGGCACCAACCTACTATTACAATATTTGCAAGCACCAACCTATTGGAGACACCAATCCCCTCATTTGAGCACCAAATAAACAAGATATGTTTAGACACCAATCAAATATCTTGATACATAGATTAATTTTGGCATCACTTAAATGATTCATTTCATAAACAATCCTTCAAATCCTAGTCATATGTAGCCTTCATGCCCTAGCAAGCCTCATAGCCTCATTTCCATAATGCAATCTCTGAAGAAAACATCACAACTTTAAAATAACACACATTGTAGCATCACACCCTCAAAAGAGTGCACAAGACATCATCACAGACCTTCAGTCCTTCATAGTGCACCTTGAGAACAATAAGTACCCTAAGAAAATCCTATAGACTTCTCTTCCACACCTTTAGATCTAAAAAGCACACCCTGGTACCTTTAGTGCACCTCGGATCACTTTTGTGCACATCAAACTTGATATGTTTCTTGGTTGCTTTACAAATGTACACATCCATCATGTATTTATAACAATTATGTCCCCTCTTTCAGGGATGACCTATAAAAATTGGTTGAGTTGACCTCAATTTTCTAGATGGTTTGTCAAATGAAACAATTCATATCTCCTCATTCCTACAAAGGTATAGGGAATTCCATATACTGTTAGAAAGGCTTCAAAATAATATTTCCAACCATATAACTTGTTCTCCCATTTTATCTAAGTATTTAGCGTAAAAAAATATTCAAAGATAGGGAATCCAAAATGATTATCGAAAATCCAAAAATAATACTTTTAACAATCTTCATATTGCAATATTTATCTTGGACACCAGTAGGCTTGTAATATTTATCTTAGACATATGTAGGATCCCCTTTTATTTGACATCAATGACAACAATATTTCCAACAATATCCCCCTTTGTCATTGATGGAAACCCTTAGTCAATTCAGTAATACTCCCTATGTTTGCAACTCTCCTTGTTTTTGCAATTCTTCCTCTACCTACAACTTATCCACATTTGACATCGATGGAAAAGGGATAATCCCCCTGATCTTATTCTTCCCTCTACTTTACAACCTATTTTTTTTCAAGCAACAATTCTTCAAGTGAAAACTTCTCAGCCTACATTTCATCCTTCAGTTTAAAAACCATTTTGTAGTTATGATCCTTCAAAAGTATGTATCTAATTTATCACTTTTTGACAATTGATCATTATCCAGGTTACCTTTTCTACAACTATCCAACACTTATCCTTCTATTTGATTTTTTTTATTTAATAAACCTTCCCCTCCAAAGTCATGACATTTGTCTTCTAAACAACGTGAAGCTTTAGTATTTGTATTTGTTTCTACCTCCACATTCCTTTATGACAAGGACCAATTAAATGACTTCTCTCATCCAAATAATTAATGTAAAATTGAATTATGTCTTCACAAGAAATTTTCCCAGCTTGACCTTTTCTAGAAATTTGGTGTACATGTGTTAAGTGAAAATCAAAACAATGAATCTCCTTGCCATCTTCATCTAGCTTATCACATCCTTTCTCATAACAAACAATTTCATCTCTCCCTCTTTATTTCCTTTGCTTCCTTTTTCAAACCTTTGAGTATTCTTCTTTATGTTTGGCAATAAAATTTTCTTCCTTGTTCTGTTTAGGAGACTTTGTTATGTTGCTTCTACAATCACATGCTATGTGCCCATAGTTGTTGTACTTATAACATTCATTACTGTAATCTAGTAGAGGAGCAAATGAATTGTTGTTTTTGTTAGCAAACCCATGAGAACTTCTAGTTTTTTTTCTCAAATAATCATCCTTTGAGGTTTTTTAAGGACCTCTATTTCTATTTCTCACATGATTTCTTATATAAGAAACAAAGTTACCAACTTAACAAGAACTCTACAGAGTTCTTGTATTTTTAGGGGTCACATTTTTTACCTTGTTTTGAAAATTTGTTCTACTGGTAGCACCCCCTCCCGCTAGGATATTTTTGATATTTTAAATATTCTTATCCATAATATATCCACATTTTTTTAATGCTTATTTTTCCAACTATTTTCAAATTTTTCTAAATCGTATTTTTTCCAATGGTGTTTTTAATCATTTCTCCATACTTTTTTCGATGTTAAAAATGTTGTATACCATTTAATTTTTTGAAATTAATATTTTTCATATAATTATGTCTCATCAATTAATTTATGGTGCCATACTTTTTAAATATAGTGTAAAATATTATTTTTAACACATTTTTTACCTTTACTTCAATACATAGAAAATAATTGTAGCTAAATAACACTATTTTTCAACATTTAACAAACAAATTTACATTTTAAATCCATATATAATAAAAACCCCATAAATTTTGGAATCTATGTGCTTAAAGTAACATGCCAAATAAAGCATTTTGATGGATATAATTGGACAAAAAAAGTGATTAAAAAAAAATAATAATAACACATTTTTCTATATTTTTATACATTTGAAGTAAAAACAAATGACAATATTTAATGCCATTTTCCCTAGTATATTGATTCACGTACAAATACAAGTAAAAGGAAAATAATAAAATGATTCATCATAAAACAACAATAGATACATATTCATCCTTATTTTAAAATCTGAAAGTCAAAACATTATACTTACATCTTATCAAATATTTTCAAATTGTTGATCAAGGACTCAAGGCATTAATGAAAGTGGGCAAAGGTTAACATTTCAAAGAATATGGAGACTATGCTTATTAATACACATAGGATTAATTCTCAAGGATACAAAGTGGGCGATTGAGATTCATCTATTGTGCAAAAGGGATGCCTAAGGTGTCGAGAAAGAATACTTGTTGGCACCAAGCAAGGGGAAGTGGGTATGGAGTTGGCAAGGGAAAGATAAGTCAAAGTGATATATTATCGAGAAAAGAGGAAAAAACACCTTGTTGGGAAGCTAACTCTCAATATATGGTGGGACAAATTTGATCATTAGGAGGAAGAACCACGTTAGAGATTTGAAATAAAGCAAAGCATGGTCTGAGATGCTAAGAAAGGTCCAAGCCTTTTCACCATGTAAAAGATTAGAGTTTGACTAAGGTTTTGTTGGTGAGATTTTTGGTGGGATAGAAAATGAACACTGATTTTCTCCATCCAAAAAAATACTTATGAATCTTGTGGGAGAAAACACAACAAGGTCAAACACCCAAAGACGAGGAAATCCTGAAACCAAAAACTTGATAGAAGGATGGAAAGGGATACAAATTTTGTAGCTAGGGTTCTATTGTTGTAAGAGGATCTAAGAAAAAACCTATAACCAAAACCTAGTGCAAAAAAGGAGGAAGACATCAAGAATACATTATTGGGCATGTGCATGATGAACTATTCTCAATGAAAATCCATTCAGGAAAACCAGGGAAAATAGAAAGGAAAGGGACATTGCATGGGATTGAATTCATATTTCGACAACTAGTATAGGGGAACTATCTTAGCTATAGTATCAACAATGATGAGAAGTTTATTTATAATGGGAAACAAAGTGGTTCAACTACCATAATAGTAGTAATCGATCCTTGTAGTGAGAAGATAAAAGAGTTAAACCATAACATGGAGGGTGTTGGTTCATTGAGATATGAGATCTAGAGTTTGTAAAGTAAGGAGAGGAGAGAATCAAGGATTATGAAATATTATAAAAAATTTAGTAGGAGTGTAAGACATTGTAATTGTATCCATGTTAACATCATATCATGACATAAAGATATTATATAATGACATGTATTTCCACTGGCTTGCAGGCTTGAATGAGATTTGAAGTTTTTTTCCCTAGAAGGGTTCCCTAGTTGAAACCATTGTTGTTGTACTATGTAAATTTCTATGTATGGTTACTTAAATGTTTGATACTTTATTGTTCTCTTGAGTTCTAATCATTCGAGTCAAGTAATAAACCACATCGATTTTCAATAAAAAATTAAAATTGTTTTGAAATGGTTAGAACAAAGTATTCACCCCTAAAAGGTAATCTTACTATAATGATCACCCCTAACTTTCATCATTTAGAAAAGACCGTTTTATTGTATGTTCCCTTTTTTCCTTTAAATCCCAAGCATGAAATTAAATTGAAAATGATATTCAATCTTTATATGGAGAAAATGGGGCACACATCCTTACAACAAGTTATACCTAAAAACAGTAAGTATTGAAGACTCGATATCTATGAACCTTCCTTGGTAAGAAAAATGGAGAGAATACATGATCCTAAACAAGAAAACACATTCCACATTACTTTCCCATGTGGGAATAATACACAATTCTACGCAACAAATTTCCCATGAGGGAAATTACACATATTAAGGCAACCAAAATTTCCCTCTAATGGATGGAAACCTTCCCCATGTAAATCAAAGTGCCATAGTTATTGACAACTAAATTTACCACGTGGATAATACAAAGTGGGATGAGCTTTCCCCATGTAATGAAAGTGCCATAGAGAATGGGAGGAGACAAAAAGAAAATACTAAGGAGGATAATCATAAAATCAATGAGGTGTGACAATACCACCACCACGAATTGGGATCTTCTCTTCTTAAATCCGAAGAAGATGCTATGCTTCCTCCAGGGTGTGTGCCATGATGGCCAATACTGAGGGACCACATATAATATTGCATGGACCATCTAGAGGAACTGAGAATTTTTTCTAAACTAAAGGCCCAAGTTTCAGACATAAAACAAATTTCGATGGACAATATTGAGAAGGTATGGATAATTGGATCTTTGAGAAAAATGGAAAACTGTTATTTGTAAGAAAAACACAAAATTGTTAGTATATCAATAGCTCGAGCTTATCATTTTGAAATCCAGGTCCCATGTTGCTCCTGACCCTGCATTTGATTCCCTCCCGCAACCAATATCCACCCATGCACCATGTAACATAGGGCCTTTGATCAGTGGCTTAGCCCTAAGACTATGGTACCCTTAGAAAATGAAAAATTCCATTAGCCAGTTTTCCATTTTGGTTTCTCTGCAACTTTACAAGTGTTCAGTATATCTCATTGATACACTACCTGAAAAATTCCCTACTAAATCATTTTCGCACATATTGTTGGCCATTTTTTCACTTTAGTGAACCCGTTAGGTTCTGGATCGAGGTGAAAATATTGAACATCTTGTAGATAAAATAAACGACTCACAATTTCAGGTGCAATCAAAATTAATTACTATGTAATAGTAATACATGTTTATTTGATTACAAGTATGGCAGGTTACTTATAATCACATGTTATGTCTTCTATTTCATGCTAGTAATTTTGTTTAATTCAAAGGGTGACCCTTTTATGAAAAATCATTTGTTTGATTTTCTATTTTTAATTTTATAAAAATATTTTTATGTTTCTTAGCTGTTTCTCTTTTAATATTTCAAGATAATAATTTCAAGTGCCAAGGAAGAAAATTTCGATGGAATATGTGGCTCCAAAATATAAAATTCAAATTAATTGTTTTGGGTATTTTATATGGTCGTCTATTTTTAAGGGATTTAGCTTCAATTGAAATCCCAAGTGGTTTTATGTACATATAAGAAACTGGCATGTTTATGAGTGGATATACTTTGTGTATATCATGAGGGTGGATAAGAACATAATGAGCTTAATGAATTGATATGGGAGGAAATGCTTATATTGAGTCACATTTGATGTATATTATAAAACACATGGGCAATGTTGTTAGATGTTTCTATTATCGATTATAATATCCTTTTGTAGTTGTAACACACCCGACCCCTAAAAACCCTTTCTAGAGATGGGGCATCAAATTTTTTCTCGTTCAAATAATATCAAATCATCTCTCTGAGGTCTCCATCCTCTTCTACTCGTCTGTAGGTTTCTAACGATTGTTATCAGATCTAATATGACATTTGGTTTGAAATATACATCCTCCGGATGTTATCTAAGCGTTATTAGTTAGGGTCTTCAGCGTTCGGTGTTGAACACCCCTTTTCTTACTACACCCATACTCCCCGAAGTCCCAAAATCTCTCCACATGGAATTGACCATTTGATGATCAGAGTTAGGTGTTCTTTGTTGAACGCCGACATTCAGCATTCAAGGATCGACATTGAACGTCCCTTTTTCATCTTTCGGTGTTCGACGTTGATGTTGAATGTTTTGACATTCTAAAATCGACAATCGACGTTGAAAGTTTCAATGTCCAACAATCAGAGATCGACGTTGAACATCCCTTTATGACACTACACCCAAAAGTACCAAAATCTCTCCACGTGGCTTCAACCACCTGGACCAAACAAGTAAATACCAGGGATGACATGCAGCAAGGGCCAAGGGAGACATGTTTGACAACATAGGTATTCCAACAGAGGATGAACACCTTTAGTAACCACTCACATAACCAGATCAACACACCAATGTTTTCACATGGTAAAAATCCTACGGGGAAACATCCACGGCCCCAGCCAATGCGACCACTTGGAGAAGTTTGTTAATGCAAAACAAAAAGATTACAAAAAGATTTTACAATAGAGTTTCTCACAATCGATCATGGACAAATGACCCTCCATACTCTTTATATAGATATCACGGATCAATTGGGTGTTAAGCCATAGATCAATGGCCATTAAGATCAAGAAGAGTATGAACCATCCAATCACTCTATGTCGGGAACATATCGTGACCGTTGGATTTGCTAACCACAAATGCATACTAATGCATACTAAAGAAACACACTAAGAAAATTTTTTTTACCTAACGACACATTAGACCAAGTATATCTTAACTAACTCCCAAGTGTCTAAATATCCTACCATCCCCCCTTAAGAACAACTTAGGATAGGACTGAAGGATTTACAATACTGACACAATAGGATAAGGAATCAGGCATTAGATTTTATCCCCCCTTAATGACAACTTCTTGAACTCCTAACATAGATCGAATTTTGGAATACTTCACTTCTGTAAGATACTTTGTGAAAATGTCTGCAACTTGATCTTTTGTAGCAGAAACGATCACTTGAATAACTTGATCATGAATGAGTTTTTTGATGAAGTGCATGTGCATCTCGATGTGTTTGCTATGTTGATGTTGAACTGGGTCTTTGGCGAGCTTGATGGCACTCTGATTATCGCACCAAAGTATGGTCAGATGTTGTTGCTGTAATCAAAACTCTGAAAGGATTTGTCGAAGCCACAAGGTTTCCTGACTTGCATTTACCACTGCTCGATACTCTGCTTCTGCTGAAGAAAGTGCAATAGCATATTGTTTCTTATAGGCCCAAGTGATAGGTCCTAAAACAAGGTTGGAAACATAACCTGCAGTAGACTTCCGATCATCAGGGTCGTCGACCCAATCTGAATCAGTGAAACCAACCAATAAAGGAGTCCCCCCTAAACTGTAATGTATCCCGAACTGAACTGTACCAAAGACATAGAGAAGTATCCTTTTAGATGCTTTCCAATGTCTTTCATGGGGTGTTTTCATATACCGGGAAACAATACCAATAGTAAAGGAAATATTAGGATGGGTATGAGTCAACTATAAGAGGCTACCAACTAACAGACGGTACAGGGTGGCATCAACTTCAGGAGAAGTACAGGTGGCAGTAAGCTTGACTCTGGACTGAAAGGGAGAATCAGTTGGTTTACAATCATCCATGTGAAAGCAATGAAGAAGGTCACAGGCATACTTAGACTCGAAAATAAAAATTCCTTCATTAGTTTGCAAAACTTGGAGACCAACGAAATAGTGCAAAAAGCCTAAGTCTGTCATTTCAAATTTCTTCTTAAGGTTGGTTTTCACATGGTTTAAAAGTTTTGAGTCACTACCAGTAAGGATAAGGTCATCAACATAAAGGAAAAGGATTATGATATGGCTTCCTGCTTTCTTGGTATAGACATTAGGATCAGAATGGCATCTAGAGAATCTGGTGTCAATAAGAAAGTTTTCCATTTTGGCATACCAAGCTGGGGGAGCTTTCTTAAGGACATAAAGAGATTTCTTAAGGCGAAAAACAAGGCTAGATTCATTCTGGACATAGCCAGGCTGTTGTTCCATGTAGATTTCTTCTTTCAAATCTCCATGCAAGAAGGCATATTTAACATCCATCTGCTGGACCTCCCATTTATGTGAGGCAGCAAGGGCAAGAACAAGGTGGATGGAATTCATTTTGGCTACAGGGGAAAAGGTTTCATTATAGTCAATTCCTTCAACTTGGGAGAATGCTTTGGCAACTAACTGAGCCTTGTGTCTTTCAACACTTCCATTTGATGCATACTTAGTTCTGTAGACCCATTTACATCTGATAAGTTTTCTTCCTTTTGGAAGAGGTACAAGATCCCAAGTATCATTTTCCATTAAAGAATGATACTCTCATTCATTGTTGTATCCCAATATAGATGACCAGAAGCTTATGAAAATGTCTCTAGATCATGAGTCTCTGAAACTTGATCCAAAATAGAATAGGCTTGTTGGAACTGTGAATGTGTTTGATCCTGATATGAAGGATCACTGACAAGATCACCAACTGCTTCTCGTGTTGAACGGACCCATCTAGGAAGTGGTGGAACAAGTGCTTGTTCAGGTTCAAAGGAATCATCTGGAGGAAGGTCAGCAGGTGGAGGTGGATTTTCATCCTCACTGTCATCATCTGAAGAAGAAACCAGAATAGGAATAGAATAAGGAACAAATGTTGAAGATGACTCGCAGGACGAACAAGGCACAACCATCAAATTAGGCCCACAGGCCAATATTTTTCATCAAATTTAACATCTTATAAGAATAATTTCATTACAATGTGGTTGAAGAAGTCTATAACCTTTGACATCTTCAGAATAACCAAAAAATATACACTTCTCACTTTTAGGCTGCAATGCTTTCCTTTTCTCATCAGGAATGTGAGCCCATGCTATACTGCCAAATACACAGAAGTGACTTACATCTGGTTTAATTTTAGTCCAAGCTTCTTCTGGTGTTGTATTTTTAAGACCCTTCATGGGAGTGAGATTGAGTATGTAATTTTCACAGTTGATTGCTTCCGCCCAATACTTTAGACTTAATCCCTTGGATTGGATCATACAATTAGCCATTTCTTTTAATGTGTGGTTTTTTTTCTCAGCAACATCATTTTGTTGTGGTGTATATGGAACAATGTGTTTCATTTGGATGCCCTGTGTAGTGAAGTAACTTGTAAAATTATTTTGCACATATTTGCCTCCATTATCTATTCTTAACTTTTGAATTTGATGTCCAGATTTTTTTTCTACAAGGCCCTTGTAGGCCATAAACTTGTCAAAAACTTTTCTCTTAAGTTTTAAGAAGTAAACCCAAGTACGTCTGGAAAAGTCATCAATGAAATTTAAGAAATACTTGCACCCAGAAAAAGAAGGAGAAGAAAATGGACCACACAAGTAACTATGAACAAGATGTAAAGGACCCGAGGCATGCTAAGAGGCACGTTTGTCAAAACTATCCCGATGATGTTTGTTGAGAACACAACCAACACAAACGCCATCTCTAAATGAACCAAGAGGATGACCACTCATCATCTATTGATTACATAATTGTTGCAATAAGTGATAGTTTATATGGCCAAACCGCTCATGCCAAAGTTTGCTTAAGTCATCGATATGAGAAACAAAAACTGATGAAAAATTTGATGACCCAAAGTTGTCAAACTTGTACAACCTGGTAATATCATCAACAATTCTAGTTGCAAGAACATACTTAGGATCTTTTAGATCCTTGATTAGAACTTGGTGAAGTGAAAACTCTATGGTTTTACCTTCACCTGAATGAGTGATTTGATATATTGATAGAAGGTTACAAGAAATACTTGGAACACATAATACATCATTGAAATGACCATTATATAATTGAACTGTTCCAAATCCTACAACACTAAGAGATCTATCAGCACAAACAAATATTTTCTTGGTGTTACATTCATTTAGATCAGAAAATATGGCTTTATCCTTTATCCATATGATAACATGCTCCTGAATCAATAAGCCACTCATCAGAAGAAGTATTAGAATTTATGTTGAAGGAGAAACCAGAAGCGGAAAGTGCATGTCCATGAAAATAATAAGAAGAAGTAGAATCAATATTGATGTGGTGCTTCTTCATCATTGCTTCTAAAACTTCCATACTCTTGAAACATTTGGACTCATCATGACCATCTTTATCACAAAAGTTGCAATGTCTGCCAGTATTCTTATTTTTATATTTTTCTCCTTTGTCTCCATTCAGAGAAAAAGTTGTTTGAGTGAGTTCGGGACCCTTATATTGCTTGTTGTTGTGGTGAGAATGTTGCTTCTTTAGATTCTTGGGTTTATCGTTTTGTTGGGAAACGAAGGCTTTGTTGGAGGTACCTGCAGTGTTGATCACTCCAAGTTGTACAAGCTTATCTTCTCTCTAATCAAAGAAAAACAAAAGGACTGAAGAGTGGGTTTTTCATAAGCTTTCTCTAGAGCCTATCTCATGGCATAAAAGGTAGATACAAACACATAATATGCACTACCTATCTTAGAAAGAATAATATAGATGCAATGCTCTTCCTCCATTTTTATCTTACATTCTTCACATAAAATTCTGAGTGTTTTAAACCTAGATAGATGGTCTCCAAGGAAAGAAAAATCACTTGGACTCAAGGTCAGTACTTGATTTTCTGATTGGTGTACTCGAATAATATTGAGTTTACCAAACACAGATTCAATCTTATCCCAAGCTTCTTTGGGGTCATCAATTTATTGGAGGTGGTATCTTAAATCAGGAGAGATGGACATTCCGATTAGTCCACATGCTTCATCACTCCTATTATCTTATTTGGCTTTCTTATTATCATCAATGGGTTCTTTTTCCTTTCCCAAGGTAATCCAGTACAAGCCTTTACTTCTTAATAAATCTTCCATATGATATTTCCATTGGAAGTAGTTGGTGCTGGTAAGAAAAACATTACTTGTAGAAACCATATTAAATATGCAGATAATATGGATTTAAAAACTAAAACTGATGATCTTGATGGAAAGAGCTCGAAAAGTTAAGTGATTTTTAAAAAATAGCACTGAAAACAGACTTCTGATGTAAGAGTTATGCCCTTTTAAAAAATGCATAAATGGTAACCAAATGACCACGTGATAGTGTAAGTTGCTTTATGAAGTGACCCACTTTTATAAAGAGAAGTGGGGATCACTTTTACAATGAGGTTACTTTATAACAGAAAATTTGCATGCAAAATAAATAACTCTAAAATAAAATATTAAAGCTACTTATAGTGATTCACTTTTATACTTGAAGTGAAATACACTTTACAATTTTAGCATGAACTTTTTCCAGAAAAAGTAACAAAAGAGAGACTTGAACTCAAGACCACTTACTTAATAAGGCAAGTTTTAACCAAATGGTCTAGCAAAACATATTGTAATGTTCATAAGGAGGATTGGAGATGTTGTAGTTGTTGCTTTTGTTGTTGTTTTTATTGTTGTTGTTTTTGTTTTTGTTGTTGTTGATGACCTTGGAGAAAAAAAAATATTTTCACACAAGAAAAAAATTTCACTTCTGAACGACAACAAGGGTTACATCTCTTTTAGCTTACCCAGAAGATGCACCTTTTCCTATCTGTTTCTGATTTGCTGAGATCGCACAGGGTGCGGGGAAAAGAGCATACGCATATCGAAAAGAGTAGAAACCCGGAAACAAATAATATCAAACCGAAATAAAACCAAAATAAAACTTTGCAGAAATTTTAAAAATGCGTATGCAGGCTTTATACCTCCGGATCTGACTATAATGGTCGTATCTTGGGCAAACAAAATCATTTTCAAGTGAAAAGAAAAATGTTCCTGACTAAAACAAGTGCTCCAAACACAATGGAACAGTCCTCTCAGCCCAGAAATGTAAGGAAATTACATAAAATTGAGATGAGGCAACTCGGCTTCACAATCTCGATCTACAACATGAGCGGGTCTTCAAACAGGCTCAGATACCATGTTTGAAAACACAGGTATTCCAACAGAGGATGAACACCTTCAGTAACCACTCACATAACTAGATCAAATATTAACACACCGATGTTTTCACGTGGTAAAACCCCTATGGGGAAACATCCACGGCCCCAACCAATGCAACCACTTGGAGTAGTTTATTAATGCAAAAAAAAAACATTACAAAGAGATTTTACAATAGAGTTTCTCACAATCGATCATCGATAAATGACCCTCCATGATCTTTAAATAGAGATCATGGGATAATCGGGTGTTAAGACATAGATAAATGGTTGTTAAGATTGAGGAGAGTATGAACCGTCGAATCACTCTATGTCGGGAACATATCGTGACCATCGGATTTCCTAACTATAAATGCATACTAATGCATACTAAAGAAACACACTAAGAAACACACTTTTACCTAACAACATATTAGACCAAGTAGATCTTAACTAACTCCTAAGTGTCTAAATATCCTAACATGACACAGGTCCTCATTGGGGGGTGACACGTGTGAAGTTCCAATAGGCATATAGGGTCTACGAAATGCACAAATCAAGGTGACACATGGCTCGTTGATCATGGTTCCACGTAACCATGGTGACATCATCCTGCTACGTCACACCAGACTGAAAACCTTCAAACGTCCCTAAGATCTCACAGTTAAGGTGCATCCACATAGATCCATGAATCTATGGCTCACGTTAATTCGTAACTTCGACATTCAGGAGTTTTGCGATGAAAAATTCCCTTTTCTTCCAAAGTTTGTTAGTGTCAGACTGATCACATTCCAGATATGATGGTCAGGAAAATACCTAAAGTGTCCTCGGATGGACGAAGTGCACATTCACCATAAGGTCAAAACCTCCCGGATATACTCAATTTGTGGATATGTGTCCTGGTTGATGGATGGTTAAGAGGGGTTCTCAACAGAGTCCCCAGATCAACGACTTGTAAATGTGTTGAACCTGTAAAGAATAGATCTAGCTAGAAAATAATACACACATTTGCAGAGAGAAATTAAGAAAGAAGAAGCAAGATAGAAAGAATGAAAGAATTCTCATTAACCGTTGTGAATAATGAATAATTTACACATGATATACTCTGTGTAAATCAATGAGTTAGACTTGATGTGAACCAAGTTGCCATAGTAGTGGTCTAGAGTGATCTGGACAGACACCAACAATTACGGGAGTGAACTGCAACCTATTCTAGTCTCTCAAGCAGTTATGAGAGTGAACTGCCACCTAGTTGAGTTAACTAGTCAACTAGTCTTCAGTTAACTGGCTGAACAAAGAGTAGTGAGGAGTTAACTCAGGGAATCAAGGCTAATGTGACACTCTAGTGATGATACCAAGGAAAGGTCTAGTTAGCATGGTGATGATCCCAATGCAACATATAAACTCAACTCAACTAGTCAAACTGAAGTGTCAACTGAAAGAGAATATTATCCAGGTGGAATATTCTCTCCTAAAATATAGGAGACTGGATAATGACTAATAAAAAAATAAAAAACCGTAGGAAAAAGAAATCCTAGGTGTGTGTGAAGTAACTCCAACACCCCCCCTGAACATCACTATGGTGAAAATAAATATTGGGTCCCGACAATGAGGCCATGTTAGGTACCCAAGTACAAAATATACACTGAAAACAAAGTGAGGAAAGAGGGAAAAACTCATGGGAAACCCCCCCCCCCCTCAAGGTAAAATGTATGCAAAAAGAAGAACTACAGTTGCTAGGCAACTATGTCCTTCACTCCAAGATGACCTCGTAGAGAATGGAATTTCTGCTCAGTGAAGGTATTGGTGAAAATGTATGCCGTATGTTCTACTGAAGGATAGAACTATAAGTTGATGATCCCCTCATGTACTAAGTCCCAGATGTACTGCATGTGGATATCGATGTGCTTCGTCCGCTGCCTCTGAACTGGATCTCTGCAAAACTTTAGAGTGCTCTAGTTGTCACACCAGATGATGATCAGTCAATGAAACTGAATGCCCAACTCAGTGAGAAAATGTTGTAGCCACATAGCCTAAATGTTTATGTTAACTACCCATCTGTACTCTCCCTTAGGTGAAGATAGAGAAATGGCATCTTGCTTCTTGCTCGACCAACATATAGGCTCAGAACCAAGACTGAGTGAGTAACCATATGTGTACTTGCGATAAATGATATCGCCAGCCCAGTCGAAATCAGTAAACCCAATGAGATATAATGTAGAGTCTATTGCATAATGAATCCCAAAGGTGATGATGCCCTGTACATATCGAAGGATACACTTTGCATCTTTCTAATGTAGCTCATGCGGCTCCTTCATGAACCTGGAAATTGTTCCAACTGCATATGAGAGGTCTAGTCTGGAGTGTGTGAGATACAACAAGATCCCCACTAGTTGTCTGTACAATGTGTTGTAAACCAATGGAGTCTCCCCTCCATCCTCAAGTTTGACTCCTGATAGGAAAGGAGTCAGAGCAGACTTGTAGTCTGTCATGTGAAATCTCTCAAGGAGATCTTGTGCATACTTGGATTGAGACAGTTTGATGCTTGATGCATCCTGACTGATCTCAAGTCCAAGGAAGAAGTGTAGTGGACCCATGTCTGTCATCAAAAACCTGTCATGAAGAATCCTCTTGACTGCAGAAATCGTTGACGTCGATCAACCGTTGATCAACAAATCATTTACATACATAACTAAAAGTAGAATTGAATCAGCCATCCTGAGCATGTATACATTCAAGTCTGATTTACAACATACAACGTTTTGTGACAATAGGTAGTAGTCCATCTTGGCATACCAGGCCCTAAGAGCCTTCTTGAGGCAATAAAGTGACTTCTTCAGTCGACAGACCAAAGATGAGTCCTACATAAATCCCTGGGGCTGATCCATGTAGATCTCCTCAGAAAGATCACCGTGAAGAAATGCATTCTTCACATCCATCTGATGGACTTCCCATACCTTGGCTACCGCAATGGGAAGGGCCAATCGAATGGAATCCATCTTCTCTACTGGAGCGAAGGTCTCATCATAGTCAATACCATGAACCTAGTGAAATACTTTGGTGACAAGCCTACCTTTGTATATGATGATCTATCCATCCATTGTGCTGTTGGTCCTGTAGACCCATATGCATCTAACAAGTTTCCTTCCAAAAGGAAGGGGAACTAGATCCCAAGTCTGATTCTCGAGGAGGGAGTTGTACTCTTCCTGCATGGCGGATTCCCAAAAGGTATTTCTAGCAGCCTCGCCATAAGACTATTGATTTGAAGACTGAACTAAGAAAATATTCCTGGAAGGAAATGGTTTAGTGGTAATGAGTGCAATAGGAGGCTCCTCGAAATCAAATCGAGTCCTCCTAGTATCGGTTGGATCACCTACGAGATCCCCTGCATCCTGAAGAATAGTCTGTGCCCACTTGGGTCTCTGCTCTGGATCTACAACTGCATCTAGATGATCTGACTCTGAATATGGATCTGAATCCTCTGAGTCCTCTAAATAAAAACTCTCATCTAAAGAAGAGTCAACATGTGCATGCTCATCATCTCGGACAGGTGGAAGAGCAAAGGTGTCTGCATGCAGTTGTTGAGGTACATGCGAGACACTTTCCTCGAATTGGACACTACGCTCAATGATGATCTGGTCCGAGGAAAGATTAATAAGCCAATATCCCTTCACACCGTTAGGGTATCCAACAAAAATGCACTCAGTGCTCTGTGGATCAAGTTCCTTCCACTTTTTAGAGGGAATCCTGGCCCATGCACGTGAACCAAAAATACGAAAGTGGGTCACTTCTGGTTTGAGGCCGCTCCAAGCCTTGTAGGGGGTCTTATCCTTGACATATCTATGGGGAGATCTATTTCAGATGTATGTTTCACATTTAAGTGCTTCAGCCCATAGTCTCTGTGGTAGTGACTTTTCATGCAACATGCAACATGCCATCTCCTTTAGAGATCGTGTTTTCCGCTCAACAACTTCATTTTGTTGCAGAGCGTAGGGATCTGTATGCTGCAATTGAATCCATGCCTCATGGAAAATATTGTGGATATCATGATTCACATACTCTCCCCCATTATCAGTTTGGAGGACTTTGATCTTCTTTCCGGACTGTGTCTCAACCAAAGCTTTGAAATCTTTGAGGTGTTGAAAGACCTCATATTTTTGCCTGAGAATGTAGATCCATGTAAAACGTGAGAAATCATCAACAAAAATGAGAACAAACCTCGCTTTGTTGATTGATGGATGTGGAAAAGGACCCATGAGGTCACTGTGGATCATATCTAAAGCTGCAGAAGCTCGCTGAGACTTTCCCTTGTCGAATTTCTCTTGAGGTTGTTTTCCGATAACACATCCCTCACATACTCCCTTGGAGAAATGGATGTCTAGCAGACCATCAACTAATTTGTGCTTGCTAAGAATTTTCATGTATCTAAAATTCAAATGTCCAAACCTTTCATGCCATATCCTACTACTTTCATCAGCATGAGTATGCAATAAAGCAGAATCAGGTTCAATGAATTCAGAAAATGTATACAATCTAGACTAATGATTTACCTCACCGATAGAAACCCTGGAGTTGGTTTTCATGTCGTAGATGTCCACAGAATTTGGTGTGAAGATGAATTTCTTTCTGGTGCCAGAATTCGTCATCTGATACACAGAGAGAAGGACAGAAAGCTTGGGAGCATGCAACATGTTCTTGAAGCTTTCGTTGGTGAGTTCAATCCTTCCTTTGTCGGTGACTTAGACAGAAGAGTTGTCCCCCGTCAGAATAGGAGGACCTTTACATGAATCCAATGAAGAATATACTACTTATGAGGCAGGCATGTGATTTGATGCTCTTGAGTTTACGATCCAAACATCGAGATATGAGTTGATGGAAATCAAGGCATGGCTAGAATTGTATTTCTTGGAATTCAGATCTCTTGGCTTCTTCTTCTTTGCACCCTCAGGGATGCGATATCCAAGGTTGTTTTGCTAAAGTATCTGAGACATCATATCTATTTTCTTTTTCAGGCATGTGGATTCTGAATGGAATCCTTTCTGATAGTATGTGCATTTCTCTCCTTTTCTTCCCTTTTCTTCTTTGGATCTGGAGGCATCGGTGATGGGTTTTCTATACCCTTCCTTCTTTGTATGTGCATGAGCTTTTTGCTTATCTTTATCTTTATATTTCTGACATTTGTGGCTGCCATCATGCACAATAAGTGCATGTGCCCTTGGGACTTTGATTGGGCCCATGTTGATGAGCTTGGTTTGCTCTTGTGTCAGGGATTCGATAAAGTCCTCAAGAGAAGGAATATTCCAGGTGGCTCCAGAGGTGAATCTGATACTATGGAATGTAGATACGAATACTAAGAATTCTGGACCAATCTTGGAGAGAATCATGAGAACCATTTGTTTCTCCTCCTTCGATTTATCAACCCCGCAAGATTTGAGTTGCGACAATAAATCCTTGAATTTTGTAAATAAATCTTGGATATTCTCAAAGATTTTTGGATCCAATGTGAGCAGATCCACCTCCAGCATGTCTCCCCTCATATCATCCTATTTTCCAAAGATCCCTTCCAATATGGTCCAAGCTTCATTGGGAGTCTTACAGGAAGATACATGAAAAAGGAGATCGAGAGAAATAAGACTGCAAATTGTTTCGAGTGCCTCATCCATGTGATTTAAGTACTTGGATTTTTGTATGGATGATGTTGGCTCTGTATCTGTATTCATGGTTAACCTATACAACCCTTTGGATTGAAGATGTATGGTTATTTTCACCTTCCATGCAAAATAGTTGTAAGGTGTAAGCATGAATTATTTTTGAAATTCCATCTTTCCGCTGTCTTCAATCTTTTGTACCTATAAAACATTTTGGTGTAGATTTTGCTTAGCAGTCCATCAGCTTTGATACCATGTAAATGTGTTGAACCTGCATAGAATAGATATAGCTAGAAAATACTACACACATTTGCAAAGATAAATTAAGAAAGAAGAAGCAAGATAGAAATAATGGAAGAATTCTCATTAACCGTTGTGAATAATGAATAATTTACACATGATATACTCTGTATAACTGGTCATATTATAACCATTTGAAGGAAATAATTTACAAAATAAAATTAAGCATGTTCATTATGAATCAAACACTACAAATCTTAGTCATAGACATAGACATTTGATCATGCATTTCAATTCAAGTGCATAGGGTAAACAAAATACTTATCTATTACAAGTTGCATCCAACCAACTGACTATGGGTGTTCTCCTTTCCTCCCAATGATAGGATCATAGGCATTCATTCTCAGTGATCTGGCCACCCCTATGCCAAGCCATGGTATCACCAGGAAAATTTATACCATTTCTCAGAGATCCTCTCTTTTTCAGAGAAACCTACAAGGTTTATCATATGCTTCCTCAACATCAAACTCATAGCCTTTCTCTTTCCTTCTACATATCGAGGTTGTGAATTCCTCTCTGTGCATGTGCTCTTTTCTGGTGTATCTCCTTCTTTGTAGAGCCTCACACACACACCTCTCTCTCAATTGTATTCCCATGTGTTTCCCCCCTTTTCATTCCTTTCCCAAGATGGTTCTTGACCTACCATGTTCCTTCTATCAGAAGGAAACTTAGGTCAGCCTTGGCCTGTAGGAATCTGTGGTACTTTGGGCTGACAACCTCCTGTCTTCTCAGCCAGACCATGCTTCCATTGATGGGGGTGGTTGATTATCCAATCACCATTCCTTCTTTCATTAATTGATTTCTCTCCTTGGGATCCAGATGAGGTTTATTATCTCAGCAAAGGGAATTTTGGTCATTTGAACTAATGAACCCTCTCCACAGTTTCCTTATTCTTTCTTCTAGTGATATCATGGCCAATATTTAAAGTATTTACCCCCATAGTCAATCCTTGGAAATCTAGATAATACATTTACATTGTTCCCATGGCATATCATGGCTACCATAATTAATGATTAATTACAAGCTGGGGGAAACATGGGTATTACAATCCCCTCCCCCTTAAAAGGAACACCATTCTCGGTGTTCTTTCTCAGTAACACATGTCATGCCTTTCTCATTCAGTTGTTTTAGAAGTCTTGACCCTCTTTCTTGGTCAGGTCCTTTTCAGGCTCTTGTCCTTCATCACCCGTCTTCAATAATCTTGGGCAGCAAGCATATTAATCATATCTTTCATGCATAAACTTTTTATTGTTGCATAAAATTCAAGAAAATTTCATAACTTAGCAAAATACGCATTTGTGCAGTTCGTGGATTTGTATCCACATGGATGTATTATTTTCTTGGATCATTATTTTTACTCGACATACCCATTGTGTGCATGATCCCGATCAATAGTGTAGGATAATTTTCAACTCCCTTCTTTCTTGCGATCACTCACCCTCTAGGTCCAGGCTCGGACATCCCCTTCTCTGCTATATAATTCCTCAGGTGATCCATCTTTCCTTTCCAAGGATTTATCATGCAAGAATAATTTTAGAGACTTCATTGAGCCTTACAGTTGGGGCGTCCCTCATACTTTCTCTGTCGAGGCATCCCTATGGCTTGTGTTACCAAAACATAACGTGTTTTAGGGCGATCATGGCTTACCATGGGGTTCTCATGTCTCAACGCTAGCCTCTTTCATGCTTTCCATCTTGACAACCTTCACCTGTCCTCCCTAAACATATATGTTTCGTCTCACCTGTATCAAATGTATACAATTTCCATCTCAAAATTTAAATTAGTTAATTTTTTTCCAGTTTAAAAAAAAAAAAACTAATTGCGTTGCTATTATAAAAATGGAATTTAAACTCAGGCACCATTATAACTAATAAGACAAGCAACAAAATGTTATTCGGTTAATTTAATTCGGTGGTGATTCAAAAATTTAGAATTCAACTTTAGTGGTAATCATAAAAGAGAATGTAATTTATAAATTGTTTTATTATAATTTCGAATTCATTTCAGTTTAAGTTCTTTTATTTATATTTGTAAAGGGGTGGTATGACTCCAACTTGTTATTAAGTTGTTTCTTTATAATCATATCGTAAAGAGATTGTATAACTCACACTTTCTATCAAGTTGATTCTTTATATTATTTTGAAAAGGGAATGATTATTAAATTATAATTGTAAAGGGGTTGAATTACTAAGTGGTTCTTTTACCCGTTTGAAGATGAGAGTAATGATTAGGTAATGAGCTTTGTGAAATTTCCTAAGTCAGTGGAGCAAACTAAAATTTATTTTGAGAAATTAAATTACTTCTTACCTTCACTTAGAGTAATTTATTGAACACTAGATCTAATAGATCTAATGGGAATATATATATATATATATATATATATATATATATATATATATATATATATATATATATATATATATATATATA